>JAPYYW010000074.1:0-96636 GCA_030522545.1 Cremastinae sp. A BG-2022a | reverse complement strand
TCCTACAACATATGTGAAAACCGAATCGAAATATCAATTTTTCTGGCTGAAATGTTGAAAAATTCAAGTGTAACGCTTCAATTGGACGTCGCTGTATTAAGATTGATATATTGATATATGATATAAGATTGATATAAGATTGATATATTGACATTATTCTAGCGCCATTCTCTTCATTTTGCGAGAACCTTTACTAATAACTCTTAATAAAGTTGATTTCGTGAAGAGAAAGGAAATCCACGATGAATTCATATTGAACAAGGTAAAAAAATTATTTTTTGAGCAATTTTTTGCATTTTTCAATATGAATTCTTGGATTGCGCCCCGAATAATTAGCATTTTCGTTATCTGCAGGAAATTTTCGATCGAATAGGCTCTTAAAATCGAAAAAAAAAATTCAAAAAATTTTGCCAATTTTTGAAGGTATATGACTCACCAGTATGACTCACCAAATTTTTTTGAAATTTTTTTTTCGATTTTAAGAGCCTATTCGATCGGAAATTTCCCGTAGATAACGAAAATGCTATTTATTTGAAGCGAAATTCAAGAATCATATTGGAATGAGCCAAAAAACTGGATTTTGATTAATTTTTTTATTACCGCGAAGTCGCGAAACTATAACCTACTAGTAAACAATAATATTTCTTACCAACTACCATGAGGGTAAAATCGAAGCCCTTTTTTACCGCTTTTCGATAAACCTGATTGGGCAGATTTGCGAAACCGACGTAACCGTCGAGTTCCTTGGGCTTCGTTGGCGGCGCGGGGCGCGGATGAATGTGTAAACTCGCTTCCTTGTTATTGTTCGGAGTTATTTTCTCATTAGAATTCTCGTTACGGGAGCTTTCCCGTCTGTTGCTGTCCTCCGAGGCATCATTTTGGTTCAGATTCAAATTCACGGAGGGTAACCGCGGTTTAACGGGTGGCACGCCGGGCGGAGCGGCCGAAGGTGGCGCTGTTGTCGTCGTCATCGCGTTCGTCGGGGGCTGCGGCGGCGGCACTGACGGCACCGAAGGCGACTGGTTCGTCAAACCGCCGCTTTCCCCTTTGAAGAAGAGTTCCCTCTTTGTTTGTATCTGCAATCATCGAATTATCACGTTTTTATTCTCTTTCCACTAAAATATTGACCCGAGGATCCATCTCGTCAGCGACGCACGCTTTCAAACGACACGAGATTGCCTCGGAGCTCCTCGTGACTACACACGTACGCGTTGTACGCATTAATGTTAATAAAAGCGTGAGGAAGTGCACGATTGCTAATCAAAGCTAAATAAGACTATTATACGCGTTGATCGTCCACGTCCGTCCCGAGCTCTATATATACTTAATACGGCCTCAATATTCTTCATTAAAATTTCTCCTGCGCCAGGATGAGCATCGGAGTTATTCATTCGGCAATTAACCTAAAAATAAAGGAAGTCGTAAAAGCGTTGAAACAATGGGATCGATTCTGCCCCTAAAATAAAAAAATCAGGGATGACCCGGAGGTCGACAGTTTTATCCGCGATTAATTTTGCAACGTTACCGCGCCGAGAGGTGGCGCGGAGAGTTTCTCGGAGTCGCCGCACCGCGCCGCCAGTGTCCGCGCGGACTTCGGCGAGCGTAGACCGAGCACGTGTGCATTTTTAATCTGGAAAAGAATAATACTGCGGAAAGTAGAAACAAACTTGGCGGTAACAACGTAAAGAATCGATAGTCAACTAGCCGAGTTACGTTGTTGAATAAATGCATACATGCGGATATCGGAAGCGAAACGTGTTGCCTATTCGCCGCAGCGAGAGTCTCAGCGCTCTCGCGAGTACTCGAAACCGGAAGCTCGTGTTTCACGCTATCACGAAACTATCTCGCTCGCGATAGCAGACGAGGGCACGCCATCCAGCGATTCTCAAATATTTCGTATGCATTTTTCGAACTAATATATAAATTTTTTTTCCATCGGGCACACGAATATGCAAATAACTGACTAACATGGCGAAGATCGATTAAACGATCGCGAAACTTGCTCAACGAGCATTTTTCCCCCGAACGGCAAGAACTTTGAAAGAGAAATAAAAAAAAAGAACAGAATCGTGGTTTTCGACGAAAAACGAGTTGCAACATCGCGATTCTAAATAAATAGGGCCGAGGGTGCCAAAATACACGAAAGCGCGTTACGCCTACGAGCGAACGGGGAAATGAAGTGCGGTTGAACCAAGAGTCCTACCGCCCTCGGTTTCGTACTGAAAAAAAAGAAGAGATAAAAGAGAGATGGAGAATTCTAAAAAAAAAAAAGAATTGCCGGGACGCTCGTTTCGCCCCCGTTTCGGTGAAAAGGGTTGCTTTGTTAGAGCGGACTTGAGCTCACACCCTTTATGCCTCAGCTTTCGTTGCATTCTCTCTTTCTCTCGCTTTCTGGCGCCCCCGACATTCGCGGAATACTCGTGTGCACTATTTTATCCGCTGAATACCAAACGCTGCGGATTTTTTATTCGAGCTTTTATACCTTTTATTCCTTATATCTGGGGAATTCTGAAAAAGGCTATCCGTGTCACGTTATTTTTTCGCGTAGCAAATTCCTCGCTCCTTCGCCGGAAGTTTTGCAAACACCGGGAGCCGTTGGATATTAAAAAACGTATAATCGAGGCTGACCTGAAAATCCGAAAGAATAACGCGCGTCGATGGGGGGAAAAAACGGCGATATCGATGTTTGAACAGAGAGTCCCGAGGAGGGTGGATCATTGCCTCACTTTCCTCGTGAGTCATGTGAGCTCAATTTTTTTCGAGTTTCCTCGTGACTCGCGCGGGGATGAGGCACGAGGAGGGTCGCTGAGCCCTTCGGCACTCGTTCTCCCCCACGAGCTCTGCTCAAAATGCGAGATGGATAAATTGCGTACACCTTAACCTATCCTCGTGCACTCGAATCTTTCTCGATGAGTGTCGTAGCGCGAGTTTTTACATATTCGTTATTGCAGAGGGTGGCTCTCTCGCTCTCAGTGACTCTCAATCGAAACCACGAGAGCCTTTTTTTTCTTTTTTCCAGATGCAAAATCCGAAGGGGAACGCAGCCCGTTCGAATCCGAGTTTGTGGAGCGAACGAAAAAGAGAGAGAGAGAGCGGAGGACGTGAAAGCTCGCTCTGTTCTCGCCCCTCGGAGCCTCGCACGCCTCGGTAGCTAAATCGGTTCCTCCACGCGGATTATCCGATGGAAAAGTGAGTTTGGAACAAAGCTCCCTCTATGAGAGAGCAAACGAAGCTTCGTTATCGTTAAAACTCTCCATGAGCAAAATTTTCTCTCGTACGCTATTTTTTGTCAATTTTTCCTCCCATTGTTTAGCTATTTATGCGTTTTTCTTCTACTTTTTTTCGCACATGTCTTTTTCGGACGCGCATTTTTTTCTCTCAGGATATTCTTACCGAATTGGCGTCCCCGTTGGCCTTCTCGCCATCGAGAATTCTCTGTCTAAGGGCGAGTCTGTCGAGGCTGGCGAGCCTGTAGCTGTTTCCGGTTTCGCGGTCCCTGCTGAGTCTCTCAGCGGTGCCGTTCGAGCCGGCGTTGAAGCTCGACGTGTATTTGGGCAACGTCGGCGGCGGTGGCTGCCTCGCTTTGTCGCGTGACGCGCCAACGCTGTTCCCGGAGTACAGGAACGACGAGTTCGTCGATATCGTCGAGTTGTTCCGCATCTGGCCGCTGTTCGACGACGTTGTCGTCGTCGCTCCCGAATTCGTAATCGTCGTCGTCGTCGCGGCGAGGCTCGACAACACGCTCGACGATTTTATCCCGTTCGACAGCGCGGCCGTACCGTTGTGATTGTCCGTCGACATCGTCTCCTCGATTCGTCTCCGATCGCTTAATATTCGGCGCCTGCGGATTTCCTTCCTCAACTACCGGTCGTCCCGATATCTCCGATTCCACACCTCGACTGCACCATTGCAAAGTAAAAATATCGGTTACGGATATTCATCATTCGCGTATCTTCGACGTCATCGAGTAGTCTGGAACGAGGATGCGGCTGCGATTTTGAGTGCAACAAGTGACGAGCGCCCGAATAAATATATCGCGCGTATATCGTTCAACAATAACAAAAAAAAAGGCGAAATAAAGAGAAAACGGAGAAGGTACGAGGACTTCGACCCGATAGGTTCGACGAACTCGGCGATAAATAACTTTTTCGAAAGTGTTTTGGCAGCGAGTCACGCGCAAACATGTTTAAATTCGCGGCGAGTCAGTGCTCGAACGTTGCTTGACGTTCCTCCGGCCAAGTTCTGATAATACTCTTGAACTTGGGGGCCGCGAGCGTAGGAGCAATAACCCTGCAGACCGAGATTGGCACTTGACCAGCAAAAGGAAAAACGATAAAAAAAAGAGAGTACAATTACAAATATTGTTCCCGTGAACGTGCAATTTATCAAGCACCGCGATGAAACAATTATCTTTCGTCAAGATGGCGGAATTTCGCGATAATGTCAGAAGCAAGAGTTTGGAAAAAAAAGGAAAAACATCGGGGCGCTCGTGCACTCTTTCTTGTCAATTTCGTGCATCGATCGAGTCGAAATTTGCACGGATCGATCCCGGGTCGTCCGATTTCGAGGGAACTCTCGAAGCGTGCGACAAGAGCTCGTGAACAAGAGAGGAGAATATTCTGAGCATTTGCCATCGTCCTGGAAACGCCTCCTACCCGAAATCGTATCAAGTTTCCCGACCGCATTCGTTCCAAGTGCCTACTCGATATCCATCCACGCTCGCACACAACAAATACGGGGAAACACTCACACAGGTACGAGACAGTTGACAATGTTTTCTGACTCGCCTCGCCGAACGCGAATATGTATTCAAAAAAAAAATGGCAAAATGATAACCGCGCGGGGAACGATTATCGACGTGTCCTCGGGATTCGCGCGGATAAACACTCGTCAAAGCATTCACACGAGTACAAATTTTAATCGCAGTCACTCCGGTCTTCGTCGGAGCGGACTCGTGATTTTTCGTGCACGGACAGCCCCTCGTTTATGCGTACCGTGCGCGAATAAGCGCAGACGTGCATGTATGCGTGCAACGGGATAAGAGAGTCCGGGTTCAAGAACGCCGCTGATGATTCACATCGCCGAATCGGCCAAACGTGACTGCCACTCTCACTTTTCTGCTCATCGTTCCGTCTCTGTCCCACTCCCAAACTCGGCACTTGCTTTCTTTCGTTGCCGCACGGTAGAACCCGAATCGCGCACTCAGTGGAACGGCGAGATGGAAAGAGAGAGAGAGAGAGGAGAAAAGAAACCACAAGCCGCGATAATTTTCACGAGGGATCACACGTCGGGCGCTCTAGTTTTAGAGCACAAAGCGACGCAACATCTCGCTCGCTCCCGGCTCTCGAGAACCGGGGAGGCTCCGGGGACGTCGAAAGAATGACAATATCGCAATTCAGGCGCCGCTTTTCACAGAGTCCGCTCAGTCAGTCCTTTGTTTTTCCGCGTTCTCCTCAATCTCCGTGAAAAACTCCGTGACGGTCAACGCGGACGACGCGAGACACGACCGGCGTTGAGTTTCGGGTACGCGTTCGACGAGACACACGATGAGAAACAAAAAGCAGGCACGACGCGCGAGAAGCGCCACGAGCGACGGAACGGCGAGTACGAAAGCAAAGTCAGAGACTGAGGAAGAGAGAGAAGAGCGCGCTACGGCGACCACGCCTGACGCAGCTGTCTTCGGCGGTGGGGCGGCGAGAATCGCCTCTCTGTGTGTGCGCGCCTCGCTCGCTGTCCTCCTTCCACTCGTCAAGCCCTCGCTCCCAGAGTCGAGTTTTGCCCCGCGCGCAACTCGGACGAGTCTCGTTCGAGACACAATAATTGTATTGCACCGATATGCCATGTTATCGTTCCGGCGATGATCCTCCTTCTTATTCCTTTCCACTTCGAGTATCTCTATCGATAAAATTGTTTTCTGCGCCAATTTTCACCTTTCCGTCCAACTAAATTGCTCGAGCACGCTCGTTCCACGCTCCGGAGAAGCCTCGTTTCCAATCCCTGGATATTACTTTTGAGGTTAAACGAGAAAATCAATGGGCTAATGTTTGAAGTTTCGAATTACGCGCAGCCGGCTCGTAAACTCATGAAGAAAATATACCGAGAAGATACATTTTGTATACGCCAGCGAAGACCGAGTCGTAACACGTTTTAGTGCGGACCCATGTGTTTCTCGTAAACATTTTTTTTTTCGGGAGCGGATGAAAATCCGTCCCGTCCTTTCGCACTAAATCCGGCAGACGTTCCCCTCTCGATATTTTTTTTCTGTCACCAATCGCGTGGCTACAGAGTTTCGCGATCGAACGATCGCCTTCACGCTTCTACGGGCACGGGGTTGAAAAATTTTCACAAGCCTTGTTATTTCTCGACGAAAAACGAGCTCGAGAGAGCTGCAGAGACTCTTTTCTGTTGATTTCTCAAATCAATGACCCGTCTGCCGGAAAATTTTCACTTCCGGATGCCGGTTGCGTACTCGTAACAGTAACTCGGGTGTAATATATGGGTACGGAAACGAAAAGGATGCACGCACGCACGTATCTTCTTCCATTGACTTCACAATTCCAATTAAGGTCGCACCGGGACTTCTGCGATATAAAAATATATTTATTTCTCGTCACATTCGTGTACTTTGGCACCCCATCGCGCTTCGGTTACTTCCTCGTATCTCTCCGGAATACAAAGCGAACGCTTCGTGCCAATTTTCATTTTCCAACATCTCATCGATCGAACTTTGACAATTTTATAAGCATTATTTTCAATATTTTTGAAGTACTTTTTTACATTATATAAAAATTGAAAAAAAAAAGATTCTTGTCGATTTTTCTACCTGGTTCGTTGGACGATTTTTCTCCTGAAACTTGGCAAATATCGACGAGTCGAGTCGGCGCCGAGATGAGAATGGCTTCGACATTTTATCCGCGAGAGAACGATCGTATTTGGACGGGGACCGCGAACGCAATTAAATTTCCGATTGATTTATCGTAACGCGATCGAGCTAGCGGCGACATCGAACCCGGCGGTGGGAATCGTGGCACTGCGATAGGAATCTCAATTGCGATTTAAATCGTTCATAAGGATCGTCGTCCGTCGTGTACTCGTTCGCGCTCGTTCGAAATCATTGATGTGACGTGACAGATTATTTGTCTCCATCAAAGCAAAATAACAACTCGAACGATAAGCGCCAAACGCAAAAGCTGACGGCAGAGAAAAAAATGAAAAATAGTACAGAGAAGCTTTTCAGCAATAACGAAAAAATGACACTTTCGAAATTATATTATGAATCTGAAGAAATAAAAAGCAATGATTATGAAGAACGACTGTCGATTATGCTCGGTTTAATCGACGAAGAAAATTATTTCGGGTGTCGAATCAGCAAGAAAGTTCGGAGTGGACTGGTGGCGAGTTTCGAACGACTAGGCATGCACTTTTTTTTTCTTATCGGCGATGACTTACCGCTATGTAGGGTCGTGAGCGTGTTGGTAACGATGACCAAGTGTGGTGACGCGTCGTGACGGAAGATCGTGCGTCGCGCGCGCGAGATAGAGAGAAGCAGAGAGCGCGCACATTTTTTTTCGCGGTATTGTGCGCGCGCGTTGACAATCGTCGTGCAGCGTCCGTGCCAGAATCGGAAACAAAATAACAAAAGGGCGTGGATGCGTGGACGGGGAACGTTGCGATAAGAACGAAGGAAGAGAGACGGGAATGGTATGTAGGTTTCCGGGACAAAACGGAGTGCGAGGAAACGCAAAATTTATCGTTAGACACAAACCATTTTTTTTCTTATCAGTCCTTATCAACTATATCATTTTTTAAAATTAATCAGCGATTTTTTTTCCCTCTCCAGGACCTTATTCCAGCTCAACTTTCTCGGAATCTTAAAATCCCGAGAATTTAAGCAGCGTGTACTGTAATTATCATTTCTGAAGGATTAATTGGGAAGAATTTTGTAAAGACATACAGTAGAACCTTGATTATCCGAACCAATTGGGACCGAGACTTGTTCAGATTGTAATCAAAAGTACGGATAATCGAAACGTGGGTTTTTGGGACGAGATCATAAACAACACCTTTTTACATAAAAACAGTACATACATATATATTAAAATTTGACATACATATTAACGTTGAAATATATATGTATATTAAACATCTGAAAAGAATCGAATGTTTTTTTTAATTTTTTTATAAAATCGTCAATTTTTAATTGACGAACCGATGTAACGGGTTTTTGAGCGGCTAAGTTTCGCAGTCGTTTGAGAAAGAGAAATTGCATTAGGCAACATTCTTCTTATTCTCGCAAAAGATACATTGTTGCTCACGTTAGTGGCACCGAGCAAACAATGTATCTTTTGCATCAACGTTCGGATAAACTAAGTCATCGTTCGAATGATCGAGGTTCTACTGTATTTAATTTATTTCCAGAGAAAGTATTTGGAAATATTTCGAAACGAGACGAATTTTATAAAACAGATTTCGTCATGAGACTAATTTTATGGGACTAATTGAGAGCGACAGTGGATCGAATTGTTCTCTTATCTCGTGACCAAAATCGGCGAACGCTCATTGCTTGTACGGCATAAAACGAGAATCTCACTGGAAAGAGTAAAGCCGATGACATCAGGCGCGAGAAATTCTACGAGAAAACAGGGGAGTCTCGTCTCGTTTTATACACTCGGCGAGCATGAAATTCTCCGAGGGAAGAGTACGCAAACTCATCGCGAGAATTCATCAGCAATCGGACGAGCAACGAATCAATTTGACTCGCGATTTATTTTTTTCGTCAAACTGATTTTTTCGACGCGACCGAAAGAATGTCAGACGGTACAAATTTTTATTTCGAGAATGATTCGTCGTCGAATAAATTTTAGCGAAATAAAAGCAAAATGTCTTACGTGGACTCTGAGGCACGAATACGACAGAGGACGTCTCCATCCTGATCATCAATTCGCCCGCTAAGAATCACTTTTTTCCCAAGAGTCAACTTTCGCTCGAGAGCCTCTCCGAGCACACAACTCTCAAACGATTTTTAATCGTTTTCACCAAACTTTAATTGCCGAACGTTGAAAGTCCTGCCCGAGGAAAACGATGGAGAAGAGAGTGCACTGAACTAAAAATAGATTTTCTCCCTTCCAAAAAAAAAATTCGAGAAAAAACGTAAACGAAATTCGAGACACGAGGAATTGAAACTTAATTTTTTTTCGGGATAAGCTTTCTCCAAAGTCGAAACTGGATTATCGCAATGAACAAAAAACTGTCAATTTTTGAAAAAAAAAATTTCTATAACGTTGAAAATTGGCAAGTTTGATTTTTGTTGAATTCACGAAAGGGATATTCGATGAAATATGAATAATCGAGATTAAATCGTGATTTTTTGAACCGGAATTTTTTTTCTTCGATACCGAAGCTCGACTGATTTAATTTTTTTTTCTAAATTGCGACGCAGCGGGACTTGGCGAAATACGCGAGTGTATTATAATCGAGGGTAAATTATAAACTGACTGCAAGTTGAAGGAAGAAAGAGAGAAGAGCCCGTGAGAGCATCAACTACTTCGCGGTGGATACACAAACTGAAATCCGCTGCTAGGGTTTCAGGAAGATAAATATGTCACACACCGAAGCAGGTAACATTCAAATTGGATCAGTTACCGAGCGCTGCGTACCGCGCTCACTTTTTTCTCTCATTTTTTTCTTTTCTCTCTCTCTCTCTCTTTTTCTTTTCTATTTTGTTTAGTCAGTTGGCGTGACGAGCTCGGTGTGTATCAGAGAGAGGTCCGGGGAAACCGCACAAGTTATCACAAGGCACGAGATTGTCACAGCGCGAACGGAAAAAAATAACAAATTGTCCGTCTGATAAAAAAAATTGTATCATTCGGAAATTATGTTATTTCTGTGATTTATTCCTCGTAGATATTAGTTTCGACGATTTATTCACTTTTCATTAATTATTCTCTGTCGCGACGCGTTCAATCGATTTGTTTTATCCGGAGGAAAGTTTCATTACGTTCGGTCAAAACAATCCATGGCAACACAATTGTTACAAGGCAACTGATAACATAATTACATCGTTCGCGAGTTATTTTATTATTTCTTTAATTCTCAATAGAAATTAATTTAAACATTTACAGTATGTCAAAATGGGCATGTTGACAACAAAAGTTGTTGCAAGGGAACGAGAATAAATAAAAAGTTTTTATCATTTTTTTTTTACGATAATACGAATTGAAAATTATTTTGTTTCTTTTTAATTCGAGCGATTTGCTCACTGTTCGCGAAATTTTGTTGCGCGCGACACGTTAATTCTCGACGCGAACTTTTTCAATGGAAAAGGGAAAAGGTCCAATAACGGTGTGTACAGAGCCCGAACGATCCTCTCGGCAAAAGAGCTTTGCAAAGAGTAGAGGGATTACGCGAGAGGTTCGAGCTCAAAGCGCGGTACTCGTGCGGGAATCGCGCGACCCGAGCACTTCGGAGCGAAGACTTTGCTCCGCGTGAAATTTGCATAAACGAGTGCATAACGAAGCCCGATGATGATCGAGGAGGGAGAGAATCGCGTCGAACGAAAAATTTGTCAAGCTCGCTCGTCGATATGGAAACTGGGCGAAGCGTCGTATAAATTTATTCATCGTCGAAATAAATGGGAATTTCCATAGAGAGACGAGTCTCGTTCGCTTCTTTTTCGGTACTCGCCGGAGAGCACGGGAATTCTTCCCTCTCGGCTCCCCATCCTTGACTCGTCCTTAAGCTTCCGTTATGAATGCACGGCAAACACAAAGTGCGTGCTCGTACTAGCCGAGTTGAAAACAATGAAGGCAAAAGAAAACGAGAGTGTGCTCGGAAAGAGAGAGAGGGGGAGGATCGCCCAACCCATTTCAAGTGCAATACAATTAAAACGAGCTTACACCCTCAGACGTTCTCTTGCATTCTTACTCTTATTCCTGTTGCTCCATTTTTCATAATCTTCCTCTTCGCTCCTCCCCTGCAAGTGATCTTGATTACAGGATTTAACAAATTTAGTCATTCTCCAAATATTCACTCGATTCTGTTAGAGAAAATAATAGGATCTTTTTTTCCTTTTATGATTTTTTATGATTCGCAGGCTTGGCTTTTCACCGGAGAACGAATGATTCATGTTTCAAAGTCTGCCATGGTCACTCTGACGCGAGAACAACTCCAGATCCAACAATCCGGCTCAATGCCACTCACCTAACAAGAAACGAGGGAAAAACAGAGGCACAGATTTCAACTGACATTTGTTCGCCAGAACAATGCTTCGAAGGTTTTGAGACCCTGGAGAATAATAATTGTTTTCTCACAAGAAAAAGGACGGATGACAATTTATCACTGAGGTCATATAACAATTTGCAATCAATTTGCTGTTAAAAAAAAGGAAATGTTTTTTTTTATTACAGCTTTTTAATTGAATTGTTAATGAGGAGGCTGAGTATCGAGTCCAAATAATTTTGGCGTCTTATGAATGAAAAGTAATTCGTTGACTGGCGAAAACAATTTACACCGAAAAAGGAAGAATTTTCACGACGACGGATACCCAAAATTTGAAATAAATTCGTGTTTTTTCAACTGGATTCCGTAGAAATGAGAAAAAAATGAGTAAATGATGGTTAGGTAAGATATACTTGTTCCGTATTGACCGTGGACGAGCCAGTGGCGCAACGCACGTAAATCCGACTCTATTGACGCGGAAATTTGGTGCTCTCAAAATGGTCGTCAACTTTGTTAAAAAACGATCTCTGTTGAAGATCATTTTAGAACAATGTATCAATAAGTCGAATTTCCACAGAGTACGAGTTTTATTCGCGATCGAGCGTCGTCTCTACTGATTCAGCAATCGTCGATCGAAGTATCGTCGGAATTCGCGTTTTCAGCGATAAATTTGATTTCGTACAAATGTGTTTACCTACCGCTTCTCTGCATCGTCGTTGCTCTTCAACTTGCACGCTTCATCAACGTTTATAAAACATAACTACACCGAAGCGCACAACGCGAATAGTAAATACGTTATATTATATTCGCACGTCGATGGCACTCCCACGGGCAAACAACGCTCGCGGAACAAAAAATCACCGTCACCCCGTGTGTAATCTTACCGGTTTCCCGTTTCTTTTCTGTTGTTTTTCTTTTTACCACAGGTTAATAAGTGTACGAACTGGCCGCAACGAACAAACACGCGTGACAGCTCCACCAAGCAGTGACAAACAATCTCGCTCTCGAACCCCTACCACGCTTACCCAAGAGCGTGTATAGCACGCTTCATGAATTTTCAAATTTTTTACGAGCCACGGAACGCGTTCGCTCGACGGCTAGACGCAATTTTACAGATCGTTAAATCCTCTTGTTAACTTCTTTACTGTTTAGCCGATTTTTCAGCCAAACCCACTCAACCCTTTTTTTCTTTTTTTTTTTACGTAAACGAAAACTCGCTGAATTTCTCGAACAGTACTCTGTGCGCGAACGATCAATTCTTTCCCGTAGTACTATTTTTCGTCACCGATGACGCCACGTTACGGATAAGCGAAACCGCAATTTCTTTGGCGAATGTGAAGTTAGCGCACAAAGTTGACAACATCAAACAAATTATAGAATTCAGCGTTGTTCGTTGAATATGTATAAAGAAAGATAAAAGCTCGGTTATCATAAATCACGAAAATTGCTTATTTTTTTTATTAATCAGCTGAGAAAGTAGCTTTGAGAACATGTCATCAGTGATTTCGGCATCGAAAATGATCATAACAAACCCGACGAAAAAACACACCGCGACAATGTTTTTTTTTCATGGTTCCGGTAAACAAAGAAGATATTCGGAAACTTGTGGCTCGTAGATTTTGCGATCGTAGACATAATAATATTAAAAAGAAAAATGTATTGCAGGAAGTACAGGTCGCGATGCCGAAACGTGGGTGTCCAGTCTTTTATCAAGAAAATTCGCTTTTCCGCACATAAAAATTATTTATCCGTGTGCTCCATCGCAACCGTATACGCCTCTAGGTGGCATGGTAATCAAATGATGAAATATCTACGAAAAAAAATCAATCCTTGACATTTTTTTTTTCTTAATGAACCTTCATTGTTTTTTCATGAAAAAAAAATGTAAATTTTTAGCCAAGTAACGTGTGGTTCGATCGGAGCGCAGTCAGTATCAACGCCCCGGAGAAAAAGTCTTCGCTCGATTCCATTTGCGAGTCTGTATCAGAATTAATAGACAAGGAAGTAGCCAGTGGAATATCTCTGCAGAGGATAGTTGTCGGAGGCTTCTCCATGGGCGGTGCATTGGCGCTCCATGTGGCATACGGATACAAAAAATCTCTGGCGGGATGTTTCGTCATGTCTTCCTTCCTGAATAACAATTCGCTTGTTTACGAGGTATCATAATAACCAGAAGCAATTAAAAATTAGCCTTGCAAATGAGCTAAGAGTTGTAAAACTAATTTAGGCTCTGAAAGACGATAGCGAACGGAAGGCACCCCCGCTGATTCAGTTTCATGGCACAGTGGATGAACTAGTTCCACTGAAATGGGGCATAACTACTCACAACACTCTCAAGAGCTTGGGAGTTAAAGGTTCTCTGATAACCCTCAATCTTGTTGACCACGAGATAGTCAGGACCGAGATTGAACAACTCAAAGACTGGCTGGACAAAGTTTTACCAGACACTGATTAAGAGTCTCTTACGTTTTGTTAGAGGGACACGTAGGTAGAAAAAATTGTACAGAATATGCGCATTTGAGACGATATTAAAAAAAAAAAGCAGAGTTCATACGAGACCTCTCGAGATTATTATTTCGCGGTACAAGAGGAAAGAAGTTGCTGAAAAAAAGCTCCATTTTCGTACCGACGCGCTCATGTAGGTGAGGATAAAAATGCTTGTACAGAGGTACTCGTATCAGCGGGAAGTAGACCCATCAAAAAAGCGGGTCAAGCCGATAGCATCGATCTCGTCCGTTGTGCAGTTCTTATTCCGCGCCATGCTCTCACTATTATATTCAAATAGCTCTCCGGCGAGACACGGAGCGCGGGGGTGAGTATCGCACGGTGGTAACAATGATAGAGGCTCCAGTCACGAAAGAGTTGTTACCCTTTTCGACACGAACGGGTCGGCATCCCGCTCTTTTCGATCCACCACCCGGGTCGATACGATATCGCTGGCGTGACTCGAAAGTCCCCGCCGGCGAACCCTACGTGTGCATAAAACCGTCGCGCTTACGCGAACGGTATCGAAAGTGTGTCGTTGCATTTATCGGAGTGTCGCGAATGTTTCGCCTTCTCGAAAACATTCGTGACGTTCGGAGAGAAGAGAAAATATTAGTATGCGGACGTCTCTCCCACTCACGCGTCCTCTCCGTCAATTTTTCGCCTCATCTCGCGGTAGGGGGTAAGTTAAGTCAGACCCTTGTGCGAGCGTGTACGCGCGGCCGAAGAGAGGGAGGAAAAGGAACGCTCGTCGTCTCGCACTGACGAAACAAGCGGCGCTTTGGGTTGCGCAGTGGCACGCGTTCCACTCGCTACCCTGCAGTCGCTTTTACCCCGAGACGTCACGTTCATCCCTAAATCTCATCGTCCTGCGACCTCCTCGCTCTCACCGTCAATTCATTTTTAAAACGCTATTTATATTCGGTGCGTCCCGAACGAAAATTTAATCACGCTTCATCCTTCGGAGCGTTCGCACAGTGCCAGAAACGTTCTTGCTCCGTTATTCGCTTTCGAGTTCGAAATATAATCAAGTGCGAATTTCCACATTAAATAATTTCCCAGGAGTTACATTAACATGAATGATCGTGCTCTCGCTCTCTTTTCAATTCCCCTCGAAAATGAAAGTACGAAGAGGAGTGCGCGTCAGAATTGTCAATATTTGAACGAAATTTAGTGCAAGAGTACCATGTTTGTTTCTTTTTTTCTTGCTGTGTAGATTTGATAAATGAAATGCTTACTGACGATCTGACTCGGCGGATCGTCGTTCATTCGGGGAAAGGAGAATAAACACGAATCTTCGTGCAGAGTCACAGTGAGTCGTGCTTCAACGACGCTCCCGACAAGATCAATCGGAATCTCTTCCAGGATTTCTTCGCGAGTTCGAGAGTATGAAAAATCGCGTTTACTCATCGAGATGGAAAAAATCCGACGGAATCGTTCTCGACTTCTCAACAAAACTGTAAGAAATTGTTCGATAATACGAAAAAATTTTGTACGTAAAAAAGAGCGTCAGTGATTTTTTTTCTCATTCTTAATCGATATTTTTAAGTGGGGAGCACGAAGTTAAATCGAGCGTTATTACGAGGGTAAACTGGCGCGTTGTAATGGAAAATTGATCTCTCCCCGGGTGAACTGAAAATCCAATGCGCCAATTCCCGATCGCTGGATATTCTTGTATGGAAGATTTTCGAATTTAAGAGCCAAGATTTTTCTTACCGTCGGCTCGAGAAGGGCCGCTGAGGCTGCAGCCACCACAGGCACCTACTTATTCAAAAACATCACCGCGAAAGGTAATTTTCGTTTGTTCAATATTTTATTTTACAATTTAATTAACATTTATTTCACGCATCGCTCGTATGTTTTTCTTGTTGTTGTCATTATTCGTTTGCGCTAATAAATTCAACAAAATTGCTTAACCAAAGTTGAGACATCGATTATGTGAATCGAGTTAAAACTTTCTCCTAGAGAATTGAAGGAGAGAGTGACAAGTTTGGTAAACGTGCTCAAATTTAAAGTTCTCTATGGTCATCGTCCTCGTTTCGATTTACATACGTGAAGGAGAAGGATGGACGACGCTGGACGGACACACGATTGTGTGACTGTTATGTAATTTTAAGGACTTTGTACCATACAGAGCAAAGAAAAAGTTTCAAAAAGTTTCTGTATTATATAACACTTTGAATATTTCTCCAAACGAAGTACGCAATTTTCTCGCCCCACCGGATATCAAAATTAGATTCATTAACTAATTTTAAAAAAAAAGAAACTTTCAATTCTAGAATTGAAGGTAAATGTTTTATCGCAATTTCGTTGTTCGCTCAAAAAATGTAATTCTCAATCCCGGAACCGAAAGTAAAAACGGGCCGAAAATTTCGGCCGGTCTCTCCGGTGTCATAAAAATCTGCCCCACGAGTCTGGAAGCGAGCCAAAGAGATTCGTCCGTTCCGCAATGCGGCCCATACTCGTATTTAGTACAACAGAACTGCCAAGTGTTTATATGAAAACTCGTGGGATGAAGAGATTCATTTTCCGGTACTCAAAATTTTATATTGTATTCTTCCGTGTGCTATTTTTCATTTCAATTTCATTTTTTTCGCCGTCGAGACCCTTCGGTCGCTCTCGTTTGTTTGACGCGCGCTCATTGCTTCTCGTGGCAGGTGAAATGAGCGGGAACGCCGAATTCGCCGTGGGGGTTGGAGTCGCGAGTGGCCCGAGTCTCGCAGCGGCGCAACAAGGTCAAGGAGTGGCAGCGCTTCTCGTTATGCTGGCGGTGTTGTGCTTCATCTTCGCTTATTGCTGCTGGGGCGCACCTTTTTGCCGGTCGCTCTGCCGGAGGCACTGCTGCTGTCGGCTCGAGGACCCCGAGCCGGATCCACGTTTCGGCAACAGCGACCAGGCGATGGTCGCCACGCCGACCATCATTTTGCTCCCGCACGGTAGGATGCTCGTCGTCGATGGCACCATTTTCACCCAGTTCCAGGCCGATACCACCGGTCAGCGTTTCACTCTGCAAATTATTATTTTTTCTCTTTATTTTTTTTCGTATGGTAATTCGTAAATATTTTTTCGCGCAGGCCTGGATCTGGTGGAGCTCGGTGAGAGCGTGATCCGCGCTCAGAGAAACCCACGGAGCATAAATCGCCACCAGCTTCAGAGTAGCCAAGGGAGCATCATGGAAATGGACGCCGAGACACCCAGCAAGGACAGCCTCGGATCCATCGGATGCTTCCCTCCACCGACGTACGAAAGTATTTACGGCAAGGACGAGGGCGACATGCCACCCTCGTACTCTGATATTCTACTGCACAGGTATTTTTTTCAATCTCTTTCAGGCAATCTCTAAGCCCAAATTGACTTGAGACAGAAGTTTATTAAAAATTCATGAATCCATCCGAGAAAGGAGTAAATTTTTAACATTCTATTTGTAAAATTTATACAATTTTCTGCACGGTACGAAAAGTGTACTTAAAAAATCATCAGACAAAAAATATCATTGACAAAATTATTTACACAAATTAAGCAAGTAGATTATAAAAAGAAGTTTTTGCAACTCGAGTGTTAGCAAAAATACAAAGTTTAAAAAAATTACAGATTTGCGAATCTGCCGTACGAGATGGAACTTCACGATCACTGTCACGACGGGAAGGAGGAGATCGAGATGCACAGTCTGGACGGTTGTCCGCACGTGCTGAGTAACCCGATGAACACGTTTTATCCTTACGCGACAGTGACGAGTTTCTCAAGTCAGAGCTTTCCACGCAGAAATTTATCAAGGAATCCGTCGCTCATAAGCAATCCCCTGGACGATTATTACGTCGACAACGAGCTAGGTGTGTACAGAATCGGACGTATGAACGTTTCCTCGATACCGGATGTCAGTCACAACGTTGACACCCTGAGAAATATATTTTCCGCGAGCGAAGACTCGATGAGCAATCCGGCGTTGCACAGTTTTTCGAGCAACGACAGGAGGTACCCTCTGTACATAAGTGACGATCCACTGAGGGTAGTGGATCCGCTGGAGAACGAATCTGCGGACATGAGAAACCATGATAGGGAAATTTCAAACCCAGACAATGCGATGACGAGCGAGAGTCGGAGAATGTCCGAAAATATAAGATCCAGGAGGCCGAACAACGAAAACGATGCGAGGAGGGATCAGTCTTATTCCCAGAGAAACGTGCATTTCCAAAATTTTCACGAATCTCAGATAGAGAATGGATTCGATCGTCGGAACGAGAACGCAGCTGATGGTACGATATCCAGGACGATCTCGAGGCACGCCAGAGAACAGGAAGGAGCTTCGTGGAACGAAGATTCGAGAATCCCAGACGATTCGGAGGAGAGCAACGATTTTGAGGCACTCGCGGATATTCGGGAGAGCAGAGTGTAATTGGTTATTGATAATAACTGAAAATTGGTGACAAGTCACCTCGAGAGGCACAAAATACGTGCACATTATTGTATCGAGTCACAATTTATTTGCGTAATGAAGTTATTTAGATGGTTTGTGAAACGTCGATAACGGGAATGGAGCTTTTATCATCACCGCGAAAGAACGGCTGTAAATAGAGAAAGGTACGGGAGTAATAACACGAGAAAAAAAAACACCCGCCTCTGGATTTGCACGCAACGTTTCGAGTTGTGTTTCAAAGTGTTATATTTCTACTATCTCAATAACGATCGCTACGATAAAATGAGATATATTTGTAAGTTAGGGAGTAAGAACATTAAATCGATGAATATTCCAAGTTTCACGATCAAATTCGATCTCTTACCTCGTTCACTCCGCACATCAGTCACTGTCCATCTCCTCTGAGGAAGAACTGTCATCTTGTTCCTCAGGAGCGTTTTTGTCCCAATCCTTCAGATTTGCACCCATGACAAAATCATCTCTGAGAACATTCCATACTCCAGACTGAAAAGGAAACAATCATGATGAGTAATTTGCCAATTTCGTTATTTTCGTATTTTCTGTCTATTTACTTTATTTTCACTATTGTCTTCAGATTTTGGAGGTTCCTTGGTGTCATCCACTGGAATACTCTTGGAGCCACCCATGAGAACATCCAAAAATGCTCTCTTGTCAATGCTCTTGAGCACTTTTTCCCTTTTCCTCTCAACAGGACCAACTTCTTCAATTTTTTTGTCTATCTCTATTTGCTGTTGTTTCACGACATTGAACAACTGCACAACTCCTCTGGAAAGTATGAAGAATGTTAAATTCATGTCAGTGAAAAAAAAGGTACTTATGAAAGGAAGCAAAAAATAAGATTAAATTACTTTGTAGCTATCTTTTGAAGAGCTCTTTCTCTTTCTCTGTCAAGTATAGACGGCTTGACCCTTATTCCTGTCAGTGATTCTTTTTTTCTCTTCTTAACAATCACCTTGTCATCCCCATCCTCTTCGCTCTTCACCAAAACTTCTCTTTTTATTTTCCCATCCTCTGTTTCTATTTCAAAAGGTACAGCTTCTTCTCCCTCTTTGCTTTTGACTTCTCGCAATTTTTTCGCTTTCGAGAGAACTATTGTTTTTTTTCTCTTAGGCTTGTTTGTTTTTAATATTTTTTGCATAGCGTCCGCCCAGCCGGCGTTCGATCTGGAGCTCGGTTTTTCGTCTTCCGAAGCTTCGTCATCGTTATCCCCGCTGTCGTCGTCACTCTCTCTCGTTCCCGTCGACTCGCTCTCATCATTTTCTTCCTCACTGTGCTCCGATTCTGCTGAATCAGGTTTCAAATCTTTCTCTGCGAAATAAATTCATGCAAAAGAATTAACATCGCTCGTCCGGACCAACCTCACTTTCGTAATATTCAGATCGTAATATAACCTCGCAATTTCCTCTTCATTTTTGTTTCTTTTACGGACGTATCGAGAGTAACCATTACTATCCTCTTGAATTATTTTTACTCGCGTAATTGTAATAAAAAATTAATTTTATTTACTCGCTATTGAAAAACAAAACTGCACGTGGGCTGGATATTGACGTCGATGCACGTGAAATGCGGCAGCGCCGTGAATTAACAGCGAAAGAGCTTCCAAATGTTTTCGGTAGATGGTGTACCAGTCGATTAAAAAAAAATCGAATTCGCTCGTCAAGATTTGATCCTGAAATTACGCACAATTACAATAAATTATATTCTTAAATTTTTATTAAATCAATCATATGAAAAGATCATTCTCGTGTATCGAGTCAATCGATTGATTATTTTGCACGGAAGTACGTTCTCGTTATTCGTGCATGATCTCATCCATGACCTCATCGTAGCAGACGAATTCTGTTGTGTTGACCGAGTCACGATAGCTGTCACGAAAATCGAACGACATTTCCAAGCACTCCCCGAACAATTGATAAAGCAGTTTCTTTTCTTTTATTAAATTATCTCTTTTTTTAACGAGATTTCTTTCACCAGCCAGCACAACGGGGGCCGAACAGTCAGCCATGTCCGTCTCACAGATGGAGAGTATCCTTTTTTTTCGTTTCATCGAATGCGTGATTTGACATTTCTATATTTAACCTTGACGCAATGTTTTGGACAATTGCGGAAAGTAATTTTACTGCATAACACCTCTTTAACGTTTCTTTTTATTGTTTAAGATTGTGAATGTCGTTAAACACAGTTTTCCTTAGCCTAGTCTCCAGAAAACTTATTCAACCTAAAGTTTGCTGTAAAAGAGTTGGAAAGAAATTCGAAAAAATGCGAAAAAGAAGAGAAACTGGAGAAAGCGAAGATAAAGAAGGCGATTCAGAAAGGGAACATGGAAGGAGCTCGTATACACGCTGAAAATGCTATAAGACAAAAGAATCAAGCTCTGAATTATTTGAGAATGAGCGCTCGCGTCGACGCAGTGGCCAGCAGAGTACAGACAGCTCTGACGACAAGAAAAGTTACCCAGTCTATGGCTGGAGTTGTCAAAGCTATGGATGCTGCCATGAAATCCATGAATCTTGAAAAAATATCTGGCCTCATGGACAAATTTGAGAGTCAATTTGAAGATCTCGATGTTCAGAGTTCTTACATGGAGAATGCAATGTCCCAGACTACAACTACAAACGTTCCACAGAACGACGTGGATACGCTGATGCAGCAAGTGGCGGACGAGGCTGGGTCAGTACATCGTTTGGTGTATTTTTTCAGAATGACAGACAATTTTTTTAATTATCCATGTAACTGCTCTCTTACAGCCTCGAGCTCAACATGGAACTTCCGTCTGGACAGTTGGGCAGTATTGGAACTTCTACCGCGGTCAGTCAGGAACAGGACGAATTGACGCAACGATTGGCTCGACTGAGGGAGTAAAAAAAGCCTTAAAAATTTTAAACGCAAAAAACAAAAGTTAAATATTGTTAAAAACAAAAGATGTATTATACTTTATCCACGTAAGTGCTCTGTCTAACACGCTTCTTATTCAACGGGACACTATTTTTCATGATTAAATTTTTTAATTAAGCTAACGTGTACACAAACTGATACAATATTATTGTGGTCAGGTATTAGATTTTTATTGATCGATTATAAGTTCGAAGAAAGTACATTCATGTTATTATATAGCTTTTATAAATAAAAAAGCATTGCTTCAGGTACAATCAAGATTACGTTCCTAAAGTTACATTTTTTAATAAATATGCATTTTTTTAATTTTCTCCTTCGATTTGTATAAATCATTGAATTTTCTTCGAAAAGAATTTATCAGTTACGTCATCTGATGGAGAATGTGGAAAGTGAAGCTTTGATATGTGGCCACTGTTGCGCTGAAAATCAAGTCAGATGGGGGTGTCGTATCTTATTACATATTCAACTTTTATGGCGAATTAACCCGGTGTTTTGTCCTTGTAGCGCGCGTGCTCGTGCTGACATGTATTTTGTACATTTTTTGTAATACAGAATTGTGTTTGAATTTTGTGTATATTTGTAAAATGAGCGATGGAGAGCTCGAGTATGGAAGCGAGGAAGAAATTTCGGAGAATCACTCGAAACTCGTCGAGGCAGTTTCGAAGCTTGACAAGGGGCAGAGGTAATTATTGTGCTTGTACGTTTGAGGTTATGTTGAAAAAACGTGTTGGTTATACACGAACGTGTGAATTTTCAGGGTAAAAAAAGTGCAGCGCAGCGAACCGAGTTTAGAGGTATCAGAATTCCATCTCGTAAAGAGCGGAATATCGGACAGTGATGCCATTCGTGTTGACGATTTGGCGAAAACACTCGGCAGCAAGGGTCACCATGCGGAGATCAGTAAAAAATTGCAAGCTGCTCGCAAAAAGGCCAAAGTTTTGCCCAAACCTCTGGAGAAAACTTCTGCCGATAGAGTAAGTTATTTAAACTGATGTTTTTAATTTTTTTTTGTTTTTATAAGAAAAAGTATTTAGTGGTACATTTGCATGTTTACAGGTAAAGAGGATTGTTGGCTTTGAAAATACAAAAAAAGAGCTGAAAAACTGGAATGCAATTGTGACAAAAAACAGAGCTGCAGAAACCTTGGTTTTTCCACTTAAAAATCATCAATCTGTTAGTTTGGAGCCTACAACCCGATTTGTCAATAGATTCAGAATCCAGTCAGAATTGGAAAAAGAGCTTGAAGCTTTGGAAGAGCCAAAAGAGGATGTGGAGGAGGAAGCAGATGAATTTCCATTGACATTGCAGGAAATAATGGAAAAACGAAAAGAGGCTGCAAAATTTCGAGCTCAGCAGGTGAGAACTGTTTTCAAATTTGAAATAATTTTTTAAATTTCCACCTTCTCATTCTTTAATTCATTTTTACAGTCTTACAAAGAGGCAAAGGCTCATCGTCAGAACAAGATAAAGAGCAAAAAGTTCCATAGACTTCAGAGAAAAGCAAAGATAAAGCAACAATTAAAAGAATTTGAAGAACTGCAAAAAACTGATCCTCAGGCTGCTCTTCAAAAATTAGAAGAGTTGGACAAAACACGGGCTGAAGAGAGAATGTCTCTCAGACACAAGAGCACGGGACAGTGGGCGAAAAATCAACAAGTTCGAGCTAAATACGACAAAGAGGCGAGTGTCTCTTTTTTTTAAATTTTTCACCATTATTTTCATTGTCTATGAATTTGCCTCTTTTTTTAGACTCGGAAAGTATTGGCGGAACAATTGTCAATCAGCAGAGCGTTGACGGAAAAAATTCGGACCAACGAGAATAGCGACGACGAGGAAGAAATATCAACGGAAGTGGTGAAATCTTCGATCAGCGATAAAGACAATCCTTGGGTGAATGGTGTTAAAACATCGACTGAGATAAATGAATTTATCGCTGGATATCGAAAGTACTGGGACGAGAATAACAAAACTGCTCGGGAGAAAAAAATTAGCGAGACGAGTGAAAGTGTGAAAGAGAACGGAAATGTCAAAGAAAAAGAAAACCCGGTCGAGAGTGTAACAGAAATTTACGAAGATTCCAAAGATAGTGTGGATCAGAGCAAAGTAAATTCAGAAAGAAAGAAAAATAAGGAAAACGGCCGTAAGATTTCCAAAGAGACGAAAGAAAGCAATCGAATGATTGTAACGAGGAAAGGAGGAGTAAAAAAATCTATGAAACTAGAAAAAGTTGGTACATCGGAGTGGTTGGTCGAACCTGTGATCACTAAACTCTCCAATGGGGAATCAGTCTCCAAAAAACCCGTCGACATCGACGACTTGTTCGAATCGATGGAGGCAACGTTGGCTGACCGAATAGACAAAAAATTAAAAAAGGTCAAAGGGAAATTAGCGAACGATGAACGAAACAGAGAGAAAAATAATAAAGCGAATACGGGAAAGGAGAGAGAGAGGAGGAAGAGATCTAGAGACGAGATGGAAGATCTTTCGTTCAGAAAAGAGATTGTGCGACCGGATTTGGATGACGGAATGGACGAGAGTACTGGCATATCGGGAAATCAAGCCAAGAAAGTTTCGTTATCCGAGGATCCGCAGATTGAAGCAAAGCCGGCTGAAAGAACGAGCAACGAGATCGATCCGAACAAATTTATAAACGTCAAACCGAAACACTTGATGACGATGATGCCCGACGATGTAATGCCCAACGAGGAAGCTCTCGACGACGACGAGCGTGATAACGACCAGCGTAACGTTATAAGCGAAGCTTTCGCCGACGACGACGTTGTCGATGAATTTAGAAAAGAAAAAGCTGAAGAAGTAAGTAGTCGAAACACTATTTAAATGACGATTAAAAGAATTTTTATAAAATTTAATTCTACCCTTTAGATAAAGAAGTCAGAAGGGGCGGAGATCGATCTTCGACTGCCCGGGTGGGGCTCATGGGGAGGAAAGAACATCAAATCGAAACGGAAGAAACGTAGGTTCATCATAAAAATTCCGAAAGTAGCGCGACGTCGGGACGAGAACAAGGGCGACGTCGTTATCATCGAGGAAAACGATTCGAAAATTCGGCAGCACCAGGTCAGCGAGTTGCCTCATCCTTTTACGAGCGTTAAAGATTTCGAGACGAGTATTCGTGCGCCTATCGGACGAAACTTCGTCCCCGAAAACGCGCACAAGCGTTTTATTCGGCCAGCGGTAAAAACGAAAATGGGCGCAATCATTGAGCCGATGGATGCTGACGCCTTGATCAGCAAAAAGCCCAAGCGGGCAAAGCTTGCAGTGACCGAAAGTACGATAAAAATGAAAAATAATTAAAGTATAGAAAAACAATAATTCTATTGCAAAGAAATCTAGACTCATCTTTATTTCTTACCTTCGAACAAACGCAACAATTTTTTTTATTTTTCTACTCGCCTTTGTCTCGATTTCTTCAAATTCTGTTAAACTTTGAAAGAATTTGAAAACGATGGTGCGTCGTAGATAAGGGGACGCATGCGTGGGTACTTTGCCTTTTTTTCATTGGTCGATCGGAAGCCGGGTCGCGGTGGAAGGAGACGTGGAAGCTCGCAGAGTGAGGGAGAGAAAAGGTGAGGATCTCCGTCGCACACGTGAGGAGGATACTGCAAAATTTCATCCCTTCTCTGTCGCGGCGCAGCGGTGGCGGCGCGAAACGCGCACGCACACACGTACGAACATCAATCTGTTGACTTTTTTTTATTTCGTGGATATTCAGTGAAGCAAAGTTCGGTGAGGAGGTTGGTCGTATCACAATCGCGCTCTCACGGCTCGTCAAGCATAACGCGTTAAAAATCGAAAAATTACAACGAACCGAGAAGGAAAAACGTCGGCAAAATCTTTTCTCTCGCGTGATCATAAAAATAAGAATAATAAATCGTTAAAATCGTTCGGTCGTAGCCGGAGGTGCGAGCTTTCGCGGTACAATAAAAGTTTGTTAAAAAGTATAGCGAATCGGAAGAAAAACGTTGGGACAAAAAGATTCGAAGGGCTCACTCAGGATGGCCGCTAGCAAGGATGAAAACATCGAGAACGTGCAGTTTTTCGAGGGCGTTGAGAAACTCCTCGAAATTTGGTTCACGAGCACCGACGGTCAGGACAGGGACCGAGATCTCCGCGAAATACCCCGGTGAGTCTTTATTATTGTCGACATGCCTGTTTTTGTTGTTATTGTTATCGTGAATATCAGCACTTTGTGAAAAACTGTCCCGGCAATTTTAGACGAGACAGCTCGAAATAGAGCGACTGTCCGTCGTTGATTTCTCACTCGAGATCGATACTCCCGAGCGTGTCTCATCGATTCTCTCTTCATCCTCGAACAATTATTTATTTGCCGCATTATTCGAATCGAGACGGAACAGCGTTCGGCTGCATGCCCGATGACGCAACTTACCCCGGCAATCATCTCTCTCTCCCTCCGATGTAATAATCTTTCAACGACACAAAAGTCCTAGCTAAAAATTTCCAATTGTCTCCAATGAAAATAATTCGAAGCATCCTCCAATCTTCCAAGAGGACATTTACCACGTAGGACCGACGATGCTTCGTTTTCTCGAATCCCCTTCGTACCCCGTCCATTAACATTTACTTTATTCAATCTAGAAAATTAGTTTGCACTTTCTGCAACTTCGTTCAAGATTTTTTCCTGGTGCGTGATTTATTCGTCAATTCGTTCATCTCTCCGCCTGTTTCGTCCACTTTTATAACCTTAAAATAACGAAAAACACGAGAGTCAAATACTCGACGGACTTGACAGAATGTCACACATTTTTCTCATTGAAATGGTACACGGACTCGTCGTCAGCGAAAATTCGCACATCTTTTTCATCGCCTTTCGAATTATTCAGTGCTGTCGGCGGATAAATTTTGATCCGAGTTGATGCGGTCAGGCGCGCGTCGCGTTACTCTCGTGTCGTCTGCAGCCGCTCGCCGTGTACAGTGTTCGACAAAATAAAATACGCACCTTCGCAAGCTTCGAAATTTTTAAGCATGTCTCTCCTGAGTTAAACCTACCTTCAGAGTTATAATAATTATTTTTTTAAAATGAAATTCAACGAAAAATCATTGTTACGAAAAAAAATTTCACAACGTATTCGTTTTTATCTTCCTTACATTATTTTCCTTCCTTATTGCCTCTTTCAGTTTGAAATTCAAAAAGTGTTGATGATTAATGATCCACAAATTCTCACCAATATTTTTCTTTCGGTCACATCCGCGTATTTTAATCGCGACAATCGTATTTCTCGGAAGCGCGACAATATCTTTTTACAAAAACACCAGACAGTATATATTTGTTTCGTAGAAATTGAAGAATAAAAAATGTCCACAATTTATCCATCTCTCATTCCCGATCTGATTTTATTCCAGGGAAAATTGGGAGTCACTGTTGAAAATGGTGAGATGCGAGATCATCAGCTTCTGCCAAAACGACCAGGTTGATGCCTACGTTCTGAGGTATTTTGTCTGATTTCGAAAATTATTTTTAACATTTGTTCATTCGAAAAATAAGTCGAGCGCTTTTTGACACGTTCGGTCGAGCGAGTAACGAAGTATCGTGGCGGGTTTTTTTCACGTGCTCGGGCTTACTTTTCCTTACATAATACTCCGGGTAAAATCGTCGACGATAAGCAATTATCGTACCGTCGGGGAGATATCGCGAGCCGAAATGAGAACGTTGATCAACTTAATCGTCAATGAAACGGATAAAGATGGGACATTGACCCTGCGCGGATAAGAACGATCAGACGAGGATTCGTCATTCTTGATTTTTTTTTCAAAGATTTTCTCGTCGGAACGTGGCTCGACACGTGATTGTACAATCTCGCGCGTTCCCTCGAATTTTCTCGATCTCCGCAACCTCTTCCTGGTCGTCGAATCATTTTTTTCACCCCAGTCGACAGCTCCTTCTCCCCTTCGACGATTTATTTTTATCTCGTCCGTCTTTTTATACTTAACGATGTACCCATTTATTCTATTTATGTCTATTTATTCCGCACGCGCTCGGAATGAGATTTCCCACGATCGATGATACGAAAATAATGAAAAATCGATCAGTGACGTACGAGGAAAATTTTCTGACATGGATTACCAGCTCCTTACACGTTTTTCCAAGGAACAAAAAAAAACGACGCTTCTGACCTTTCTCTCGCGGGCGCCGCTGCGTCGCTTTTCGAGACGCGCTATTCTCGAAAATTAGTCGAATCGGATATTCCAGGGGTCAAAAGATCCCCGGAGATTTGCCGGGATTCACTGACACGTGGAGCGATTATTTTATTACGAGCGCACACTTTTTCGATATATTCGATATATATATACATATACATGTGTAATTCTCTCGACAGTGCGATTCCGAGAAACATGCTCGAAAACGCGAAAGTTCGGAGATTAGCCGGGAAGCGCGGTCGGAACGTGTATTTGCGAATACTCGCGGTGTAGGTGTCACCGAGAAGGTTGCCAATAATAATGCCTCGAGGAGAGAGAGACAAGGTTACTTAGCCCAGAAAGCGCGTTCGTGACATTGGGTTTGTTGCACGATAGCGCGTGTGTCTCTAAAAACTCGAAAAAATTAAAAATAGAACGGGAAACGAAAAACGTGTATTTTCACCCGCGTACCACGACGATTCGCCGTGCACGAAACTCTTTTTTTTACTCTCTCTCCCCTCCCCCCTTTCCCTCGATCGTCCACAATCCTGAATCGACGCGATTAATTTTTATCAGCGTTGGAATAGCCCGATATCTAACCAGGCCCCTCTCGCCCGTTTCGTTTTTCACAGCGAGAGCAGCATGTTCGTAACCAAGAGACGATTGATCCTCAAAACTTGCGGTACAACCACACCTCTGCAGTGTCTCGAGGCGCTTCTCGATCTCGTCGAACAGTACACCGGTTTCGACGAGGTTCAGGTACGAATTATTCCGCAGTTAATCACGCTCTCGCATGCTTTTCCTCCCGAATTTTCCTCACAATCTCGCCAGGCATTTGCCAAAATTTTCATATTTTTCAGCAGGCTCATACTTTCGCGAAAGAACGAAGCTCGAGAAATAATATAAATACGTATATCTTTTTTTTTCTCTCCTTTTCGTTTCATCGTCACCCTCGAAGGTCACGATTTCGTTCCCCCAGGGGAAGTTTCCCGAACCTCGATCGAGGTAGAGAGAAAGAGAGAGAAAATTCTCCGTTAAAGCTGAGAAGATGAGGTCAGCTATATAACTTGACCTAGTGCATGGATGAGTGATACCTATATATGTTTATATGCTGGATAAATGATGCCCATATAGATATCTAGTTAGACGCAAAACTCGGTCTCTCTTTCTCTCTCGGCGGGATCTGTACCTCTTGGTTTATTGATCTGTCTTAGCCATGGCAACGTATGTGAACCACCTCCCTCTCCTCCTCCCCCCCTTGTCACCTCCTCCTTGCCCGACCCTCCTCTTTCCTGGCTTACTCCGTCAACTTACTCTTTTTCCTCATTTTCCTTCTTCCTCCTCCTCTTATTTTTTTTTTCTCTCTTTCTCTCTCCTTAATCCTTCCTCGTTCATCTTAAAATCGACTCTTTCACAATAATCCTCCGTTCACCCGTTCTTTCCATTATTCCCTTCCCGTTTGTTTCTCAATAGAGCGTGTGCTGACCAGCTTTCGAAAAACGTATACTGCCAAATAATCGACGAGCCCCTCCGCTCGGTATATTGCGTCGTTACCAGACGAATATTCTTTTCCCCCTATTTCTCGCATCCCCAAAAGTTCCGTCCTCGAGAAAACGCGTGCACGTGCGAATATCTTTCTCTCTCTCTCTCTCTTTCTCTCCTTTCTCCCTTTCCACTTTTTTCAACTCTCGCATAACGATCGGGTCGCCGGTCATTCTTTTCATGCGTTTTCGTGATTGCAGGATCTCTTCTACTCGCGAAAGAATTACAAGAGACCGGACCTACAAATGTCTCCGCATCAGGCCTTCGAGGACGAGGTCGCTCTGCTCGACACCATTTTTCCTGGTATTTTTATAATCCCATAGAAAATTCGGGCTATATCAAAATTGAGAGACAAAATTGAGCATTATCGCGATTTTGGTACGCGCCAGATTTTCGTTGATCATTATCGAGCGTACTCGACGTTAGTTTATTAGTCGTGGAGAGTTGACTATTGCTTGGTGATTATCCGATAATCCGATTGATGAATAAGCCTTGGGATTGAAATTTGTAAAAGATTACGTCGCGTCGTCGATTATAGAACGTGTTTCGCGTTATTTGATTAAGATTGTTGCGTAAGCACGTGACTTTTAAAGAATTACATAAAAATGGTCATGTGTACTCTCGCTATACCAGTATCGGTACTCTGATCAATTTTCAAATAGGTTTGCCATGCCAAATTCGTGATATTTCAATTTAAAGATTCTATCTCGAGGCTTTGAAAATCTTACATTTTTCACGATATCTACGTAAAAAGCTAGTGAATCGCTGCTACACATTTTCTCAAAAATTGAGAAACAAAAATCAATATTACGACGATTCCGTTTCAGTAATATAGTTGAAAAAAAATTAAAATTTCTTCGAGCAGTATATTGGGGCCAAAAAAAAGTTTTCAGTATGAATAGTCGCCAACGCTGACCACGTCATTTCATGATTCACATTTTCAAAAAATAGTTATTTTTTTCAATTTTTGAAGTCGATTGTGCTCCGAAAACTATTCCAGTACATGGAGGGCAATTTGTTTGACGATATTTTAAAAATCCGATAAATACATCAAATTTGATGTTTGAACAGAGAAAAAAATGTAGAGCCCGGAGTGCGTATTATCGCGATTTAGGTATGCGCCGGGTCGTCATCGATTAGTGAGGGTATCTGACGTTATTCGATTAGTCGGGGAGCGTAGTTTGCTTGGCGATATTTTGATTTTTCTCTTTCTTGTTTTTCTCGTTACGAATGGCCCCCAGACGGCGAGGCTTACTGTCTGGGTGACGTTGACAGAGACTGCTGGTACCTGTACACCCTTAACAGAGAGAAGCCCGACGCTCGCTCCCGGAGCATCGAGCCCGATCAGACCCTCGAGATTCTAATGACAAATCTCGATCCGGACATCATGTCAATTTTTACGAGGGACGTGTGCTCGTCCGCGGCCGAGGCTACCGCCAAGTCAGGCATCGATAAGCTCATACCGAGCATGATTATCGACGACTTTCTGTTCGAGCCCTGCGGTTACTCCATGAACGGAGTATCCAAGAGCGTGAGTTTTTTTTCTTCTATTTTAAGGTATATTTATCGCAATGGTTCAAAAATTTATTTCCTATGTAAACTTATAGATAATGAAAAAAAATAGACATTGAAATTCTTTTCTATAGATTTTGTTTAAAAGTAGACGAACCTTCTCTGATGTATAAAATTTGAAAAATTCTTATGGAAAGTTATAAAAAATTACGATTTTCAACAATAAATATCGCTATTTATATAGATAATGAAGTCTTTTAAAATTTTGCACGTTTGAGCTCTATATTGAAGAACATCTGAGAGAAAATTGTTAAGAAATTTTGTAGATACACACTTTTGCCATATAACTATGGTAGAATAACCTCAAGACATTTTTATTTGCAGGGAAGTTACATGACGATTCACATAACGCCGGAGCCGGAGTTTTCGTACGTCTCGTTCGAGAGCAACATACCGGAAGCGTCTTACGAGCAGGTCATTCGACGGGTGCTGGAGACGTTCAAGCCTGGAAAGTTCGTCGTAACGATATTCGCGAACAAGGAGTCCGTCGCGGCAGACACGCCGAGGGAACTGGAACAATCGGACTACCTAAACTTCAAGGGTGAATGGCTGAGAAACGACGTGCAGTACTGTCGTTTTAAGAATTACGATCTAACGTGCGCGTTCTACTCGAAATTCCCGAGCTGATGGTTCACAGAGAGCTCGTCGGTCAGAGTCACGAACACGACCGACAGAGCTGTCAAAAAATCCCCCCTCACCCATCCCAATTTTCCCACAAAATCCCTCAAATATACCGAGGCTCTCAACAAAAAGAACAACAACCGGATCGAGAACAATTGCAACGACAACGAGGAGAACGAGAAGATTAACCGTCAGGCCAGACCGGCGAATCGTCTGAACGAAGCGGAGGCTCCGGTCACCAGGAACAAGAGGGTCAACACGATCTTGCCTCTGAGCACGAACGAGAAGAGAATCTCTCAGATGTACAAGTACGAGAATTATCGCTCGAAGAGATCGACCTCGTCGCCGCAATTGACGATAAAGCCGCAGACCCGCTCCAAGGTTTACAGAAAGACGTCTCTCAAGTCGACGGTGGAAATGATGAACACGACGAACGAGGCCTCCGCCACGGCTGGCGAGGATCAGTCTAGGCTCAAGTGGAACACGGAGAACATTCACATCACGTGCAATCCCCTCTCAAACCCATACCCGTACTCTACCCCTTGTCACAACGTTCAGAGCGGTCTCGAGGAGAAAAAGAGCGGGCGCGAGGACAGCGAGGACGAGCCGCGAAGCGGCAGAAGTTGCGGAAGTTTCCTACCGATACTTTCCCTGATACCACAAACCATGGTCAGTCTCCACTTGCTCAGTCCAAAGATGAAGTTCTCCTGGTGGCGAAACAAAATATCGTGAAGGCACGCTTAGGCTCGTCGCACGCCTCACCTGGTCGCCTCACCTTCATTTTTTTCCGTTTCTTCTTCCTCTTCATCTTTTTTCTCGATCTCCGTTGCACCTTAGATATCACCGTAGAATAAAAATTGGTGCTAAACGAAAGGCCAAAACATCATTCAAGCAGAAATGATACAAATACATATATACATACATGCATGTATACGTACAAATATACATATATTTATATATACATACATATATGTGCGTATGTGAGATGCTCTATCGAAAAAACGACAAAGAACGGGCGAACTTCCCACTTGGATGAGAGCGGAAAAGATGAGAGGAGAGCCTGGAGGACCTCGTCAGGCAACGAGGTCACTCTGTATCTTTCACTTTCTCACAAGCTGGTTTGCGAAAAATTGCAATAAAACCTACCTCATGATTAGACAAAGAGAGATGAGAGGAAAAGACGGATTGAAGAGCGAGAAAGAGAGAGTGCTTTAAAATACCTCAAAATGTAACAGAGCTGAGTTTGTTACAAAGCAAAAAAAAATAAAGAAAAAAAGCTGTTGCGAAGTCTTCTTTGTCACCTTGAGAGACCAAGAGGCTTCCTTACGGAGTTTTTTTTACGAAGATCGAATAGCGGGCTGTGTACACACGAAAAACGATGGTCAAAAATGTTTGAGAGCAAAACATTGAATTTTACTATCTATTCTTATTCCCTTTTTTCCATTTAGCGTTTTGTATTTTTTTTTTACAAAGTATATCTGACGAATTTTAAATCTGTATTCTCTTTACTTTTCCTTCTCTTCACCTTGCTTCTTTCGTTCTTAACATAATAAGGTCCAACAAGTAGAGACGAGCGACTAAATTACTTGGAAAATTCGTCGGAAAAATTCAATCTCAGAATAATTAAATTTAAATAAATTGAAAAAAAAAATACAAAAAAAAATGTAAAAACGAAATCAACGATTGTTCATCAATATTTTCTTAAGCACACGACAAACAAAGCAGAATTAAACTCGGGCATGTTTTAGATCTGTGTATCTCGATGTATAGTTGTGTACATGTAAATGTCAATTACAAATATATATAGTCGAGAAAACCTCTGTTATAACTATACAATATCAAAAAACGAAGCATGTTCTCTCGTACAAAGAAAAAAATCGTATCGGGGAAAAAGCAAAAAAAAAATAGAAAAATCATAGAGTTAGAATAACTGTGACTTTACAAAATTTATCAATTCAGAAAGCAGAGGAAACCTGAGAGAATTAAACAGAAAAAACGTGGTGGATATTTGTTTTTGTTCTACGATCTCGTAGATTTAGATGAGATTTGAAAAATTATCGAATTATGGAACGTTTGGAATTCTTTAATCTGTTGTGAAAGTATGATCTGTCGGAGTGAAAAATCGGTGACTATATTGACGAGAAAACATTTTGTGCAAGTAAAGAACAACTTCACCGAAATAAGGCGATATATCATTATTGTGTTACGAGAATAAAAATTATAAAGCTAGCGTTATTAAACGTCTCGGAGAACGGGAACAGAGGATAAACGAACAAACGAGATCACAAGTAGAAGTCCATCTTTTGACTTTAGATTAAACAATGCATGCACAATGATATAATTTATGTATCATATTTGACAAATAAATATTACATTTAGTCCGTGTTGTTTCAGTGAGTTTTCTTTCTCGTTTAATGAACTACGTTAAATTCAATTTATTGTATTTTTTAAATAGGAAATTTAAACATCATTGTCACTGTTTTGCCGATTCGCTGGGCTGGAAGAATTTTTGGACAGACTCGTTCTCATTCCGTGAACCATAGCGTTGAATCTTCCTCGCAAACCGTCGCTGTGCGCGAAGAGATAATCACACTGCTTATCGCGTTCTTCGCTCTCAGCCTCCAAGTCGGCTCGTACCCTCTCCAATGCTTTCATGCACGAAAAATATTTGGAGATGGTTAATTCGTCATTTTATTTATTTTTTCGATGTCATATGAGGTACCTCTTTGGAGATTCATTTCTTCGATATCTGTATTGCTTATCTTGTCGAGTTGCTTCCGAAAATTCTTGGTAATTCTCTTGCGAATGTAATCAGCCTCGATGTCCTGTTTCGTTCTCGGTATTCGAAATCTTATGCAGCAGCAGAGTGCGATCGTAACGACGAGAATAATGGAGATGACGATGCCAGCGAGTTGCCAGACGCGAAATCCTGCGACGGTTTCATCCTCGAGCCACTTCGCGACGGTCCCCTCCACGCAACCCTCCGGGTTTATGGCAATCTCGTCCTGGGAACACGGCGATGGAGACGAGAACGAAGAAATATTTGGAGCGCTCGTCGTAACGTTCATTATTTTTGTTCTCATGTTCAGCGTACGTTCTTTTATACGATTTTTTTTTCTACGTATCGTTTTCTAGAAGAAACTTGACGCAGCAGTGAAACAATGGGAACACCCGAGACGATGATAAGCTTGCCTGTGCACAACTCGAGACTGATCGTCTCGAACTGGGGTGAAAGGTGCTAAAGCTCCAATAACTCCGGGTGTGGCTCTGGTAATGATGGAAAAATACACTCAACCGAAACTCACACTCCGGTTTCGGGCGCACCCAAATCCGACATCCCCTTGTACGTTCAATAAATTCAATGAGCGTTTTCCCATAATGAATTTATTATCTTGTACATTGGATAAAGATTAAAAGTAAAAATACTTCTTTATTACAAAAACAATATCCCATTAATCGTGGCTATGCTCGTAAAAGTATTAATTAAATTTTTAATTGTTAAAAATTAATGTTTCTAGCGTTACAATTTCACTTAGTCCATTCTCTAATGAAAACATTTTTTTTTACTGTAACTCCTTAATCCTCCATTCCGTGATTATCCGCTTTCACAGACAGACTTGTTTTTCATTCTTTCCTGATGAACGTACGTCCACTAGAAAAAATGAACAATTTTATTGCAAATGTATATTAATTGGAATAATTATTTGTCGATTTTACTCACGTAATTGTCTTCTTTTCCGTATTTTTGGGCTGAGCACGAGCTCGGTTGAGAACTTTGATAAAGTCGCTCGTTTTAGTTCGCATTCTGGAATGAATGTAAACCTTACTGCACTTAATGTGATAGTGCAAGTAATTTCTGAACATGTGTATCAGATCGATTGTGTTGTTGCGTGATTCTTTGCTCGTATGCCGAGGGAACAGTACTAAAAAGTGTTATCGTTGAACGTTTGATTAGTATTGCAGCTGGCTGAAGAAAACAATAGCCACGAATTTTTTTCGTATACTGACCGAACGTTATATAGCCAATACTGTCTCCAACGGCCGCGTCGCAATCCTGAAGCTCTAGCGGCGGTTCTCGATGATTGAATAAAACCTGAGGCGCGGTGTGACTCGCCCTTCGTCCTTCTTTCAATTCTTGAAGAAACATTTTGCCAATTACCATGTCATCCTCATCCTTGAAAATTGTGCTGAACACGATCGTCACACGATCGCTCTTCGCTTCAACGTACCTGCAAATTTATTCTTATTTTCATACTTCTCAGAAAAATATGAAGATTCAAGAGAGAAAAGATGAGGATAAAATTGTGAAAATGAAAAAATATGTATATGGATTGTAAAACAAAAATTACATTGTTTCCTGATCTCGATAGTGAATAACTGCTCTCTGAGGACAGACTGGATTTTGTTCTGGAGAATCAAAGTATTTGTCCTGATAGTCAAAATACTTCTCAAACACGCTAGCCAGGCAATGTCTTTTGAGAAGGCTTATCTTTTTTACCAAAACTTCCCAGTCTTCAGGTAAATTTTCAAGGTCTATTTGCACCGAAATGTCCCAGCCTGATGAAAATCAAATTATTTGTAAGAAAATGATACATTTTTCACTTTTTAATGTTCTTTTTAATATGTATATGCATGAGAAATTAATCAATGTATTACCAGTTTCTGGAGAGACGAGATAAGGGCCATATTCCCTTTTGACTAAATTGTCAGCTCCATGCTCTTGGAGTTGTTTGTAAAACTTGAGCATGGTACTTATCTAAAACAAAATAGTGACGACAACCATGAAATAATTTTTTTTTTATATATTCAGGAAATTTTGACAATTAAAAAACTTACCCTGAGTTTAGATTTTTCACCATTTGGATTAGAAATGTGAAATAGGACGCCATCAAAATCTGCTATTATGATATCTGTAGTTTCTGGTTTATGGCTGAAACAGCACGTGCATTTTGTTAAAAATTATTTCATTTTGAAAAAATTCCGAAAGCATTCTAAAAATGTGTATGTTTCAGAAATCAGTTTGACATGAATCATGTTTATCAAGAGGGACACCGCCCTAGAGTAAAAAATACATATTTTTTAAATTTTATAATCCAGTATATGCGAAAAGAATGAAAAATGAATTTTCGATTGAGAAAAAAGGATTTCGTATTGTTAAAATCGTAGGAAAAAATAAAATATAGAAAGAGAAAAGTACGATCGCTAGCTTACCCCGACAAGGCATTTTTTATTTTGGTTTGTAACGTTTCTTCTAGGATTCTATTATGTATCTCGAGGAGAATCATTTTTAAGGAGAATAATATAGAAAATTTTAAACACAATAATTAACAATTATCTAATATTTGTTGTCACCATGAATAAGCTTTCGCAAATTTTTTTTTTATTATCACTCCCAACCGCTCACTGATAATGCGGCGAATGTTTAGAAACTCAGGAAGGGAGGAAACTTTGGACGAGGTTTATTTTTTTTGATGACAGCGCTCAGTGGCTTAAATTTGAAGTTGGTTTTGTGACGCGGGAATTTTCAAAAATAATAAAAAATAAAAATGTAATTTATTCAATTTTTTTCTAAGTTTACAAAATTTATGTAGAAATAAAAATATATAAGAACAAATGCTGACAAAGTTACTTGCGTTAAAAAAATTCTACAAAACTATTCTCTTGCCTATTGTAAACAAGCTAACCTAAAATAGAAATGTTTACGATTTGCAAGGACAACACGTTGACAGACTAATCAAAAAATGCCAAAAGATTATTCTAAGGAAAAATACAGGAATAAGGTTTCAAAAAGTTCGCATGAAAGTGTAGACGAATATAGTTTTTCTTTCACTAAATATAAACATGAATTGAATAGAATATTGGCCAGTCAAAAGGATCTTTTGCAAGATTTGGATGACTTTTGGCAGTTTGTAAACAAGTATGAGAAAGTTCAAACGAAATTTGGCAGCCAGAACGAAAAGGACCTGAAAAGAAGTGAATCTGCTAACCAGCATGAGACAATGAGATCCAAATATGATAAAAGACATTCGATCAATGTCAAAATAAAACTGAACTGGAACGAAGTGTTTTATGACCTGCCTAACATCAAGGAACTCCGTAAAGAAAGACTGAATGCGTTTAAGGAAATTATTATAATTTACATTGATTTCAAACAGAAGGAAAAATTCGCAAAATTAAAAAAACTTAGAGAAAGTCAAGCAGGCTTGCCAGTAGCTCGATACAAGGATGAGATTGTCAATGCTGTCAAAAATGAAAGGGTTGTTATTGTCGCTGGAGACACAGGTTGTGGAAAGTCTACCCAAGTTCCACAATACCTGTATTCCTCTGGTTTTGCAAAAATTGGTAAAGTTTAATCAAGAAAATAAAATTTTTTCCATCTCCAGCAAATTTAACAAAATTAATTTTTTATTGTTCCAGCCTGTACTCAACCAAGGAGAATAGCTTGCATTTCTCTTTCAAAGAGAGTGGCATTTGAAACTTTGACTGAATATCGAAACAAAGTTGGGTATGAAATAAGATTTCAGAAGCAGAGCAACCGAGATACCAGAATCAATTTCATTACAGAGGGTTTGCTTCTTAGACAAGTATGTTTTCAATATGAGCACATATTGTATCATCAGAAATAATCTCATAATAATATTAATAGATTTCAGGTGATTCTGGATTGAGTCAATACGATGTTGTGGTGTTGGATGAGGTTCACGAACGTCACTTGTACGGGGACTTTCTTTTGGGTATCATGAAATGTATAATTCAACGAAAGACTGACTTGAAATTGATATTGATGTCTGCTACTATCAACATTCAATTGTTTGGTACCTATTTTGCCAGGGAGGACGTTCGTATAATAAATGTAATTACACTCCGAATATAGAGACCATTATAAAAAGTGTCCGAATTTTGTGGACACAAACATATGAAAGCTAATTTATGTATAACCCAATTTTCCCATTACTTTTTACAGGTTCCTGGACGACTGTATCCAATCGAGCTGATATACAAACCGATCGTTCTACAAGATACTCGACGCAGATCGGAACGTTTCGATCCAACGCCGTACGTCGAAATAATGCAGAGAATCGACGCCAAGTACAAAGGTATGAAAAAAATAATGGTTTATCAAATTAATCGCAATCCGAATTAAATTTTTGTTTTTTAAGCCGAAGAAAAAGGTGACTTGCTTATATTTTTGAGCGGAATGACTGAAATCTCTACCGTTGTCGATGCCGCCAAAGAATACGGTCAAAAAAAGAACAATTGGATAGTTTTGCCACTGCACAGCAGCTTGTCCGTCGCGGAACAAGACAAGGTCTTCGATTACCCACCCGAAGGCGTGAGAAAATGTATAATTTCGACAAATATTGCGGAAACATCGATCACCATCGACGGTGTAAGATTCGTAGCTGACAGTGGAAAAGTTAAGGAAATGAGTTTCGATCCAGTATGCAAAATGCAAAGGCTCAAAGAATTTTGGATAAGCAAAGCAAGCGCGGAGCAAAGAAAGGGTCGAGCTGGTAGAACTGGACCTGGAGTTTGTTACAGGTACTTTCACTGAAATGAAAATTATACGTTAAATATTTATTTTTTATTTAATGTTTTTCTCGTTTCAGAATTTATTCAGAGAAAGAATACACAGAATTGGAACAATATTCAACGCCAGAAATACAGCAAGTTCCTCTCGATTCAGTTCTATTACAAATGGTAGCGATGGGACTTCCAGACGTCCGTAAATTTCCGTTTATCGAACCTCCACCCATGCATTGCATTGAAACTTCAGTTTTATCATTGAAAGAACACGTACGTGTGAAAAGTAATGACAACTATTTTTAGAGAACGCTTTTTAAACATATTTTTCGAAAACTTTTAGGGTGCATTGACCGAAAATGAAAAATTGACGGCGATAGGAAGAGCGCTATCGAAATTGCCAGTGGATATTACTATAGGCAAAATGTTGATAATGGGATCCATTTTTCACGAAGTGGAACCAGTGCTTACATTAGCAGCCGCTCTCAGTACTCAAAATCCCTTTACCAATAAAGCCTACAAAGATAAGGACTGTGAGGTACGATTTGGTAAAAAAATCTCGACCTTGGATCATTTCAACTCTTTTTTTTATCCAGATCCTGCGGAAGCATTTGGAGTCGGATCATGGGGATCCGTTAACATTGTTAAATACCTACAAGTCGTGGCTCGAGATCAAACAAGAGAGAGGCAATCACTCCCGAGGGAGTGGCAGTTCCAGTCGCAAATGGTGCCAAAAACGAGGCTTGGAGGAACAAAGATTTTACGAGATAACAAAACTTCGAACACAATTTAAAAATTTACTGAACGTAAGTAATTCGGTGATTGAATTTTTTATTATACGAGCAACAACGCGGCCGTTTTTTATTGACGTGTTTGAATTGATATTTTGCTGTTCTCTAGGCGCACTATTCATACAATTTTACCTTAAAAAATTCGCAAAAATTATTGAATTTTTTTTTCTCGATTTTAAGAGCCTATTCGATCGGAAATTTCCTGTAGTTAACGAAAATACTACTTATGCGGGGCGAAATTCAAGAATTCATATTGAAAAATTCTAAAAACTGATCGAAAAGTCAGTTTTTTCAATTTTTCAATGTGAATTGTTGAATTGCGCCACGAATAATGATCATTTTCGTTATCTACGGAAAATTTCCGGTTAAATAGGCTTTTAAAATCGAAAAAAATATATTTCAAGAAATTTGGTGAGTCAAACTGAGTCTCGTAGACCCATGAAAATTTCAATTCGCGATATCTTTTCTTTCCCTTGACCAAATTAACTTAACTAAGGGTGATTCTTAAAGTTTTTTGCAAAACGACCCCTTAAATGGTCGCTTTTTCCTTTTTGACAGTTTTGAATCGATATTTTGCTGTGTTCTTCTAGGTGCATACTTCATATATACAACTTCGCATTAATACACTCTATTCCGGGTAATTGATTAGAGGCCTCATGTCTTTTCAAATATAGGATTATTTTTCTACTTATAATTATCAATTTTCCAGGATTTTAATTTATTAAAAAATTTGTCGAAATCAAATGCACCGAAATCGAGCGCAGAACGGGCTCTGAGACACGGCGAGCTGAAGTTATTAAAATCTTTAAAAAGAACTCATGATCAGAGTTCTTCCCGAAAACCGAAGAAATTAAAGATCGATAGTTTCGACGTGGAGTTCGAGAACGACGACGCCGATGACGGCGAAATTGACATAAAAGACGTCGAATTTCGTATAAGAAACGACCCGACACAAGTTCAAAGCTTGTTAAGTTCGGCGACGGCTTGCAGCTACAAAGATCTGACTATGCTGAAATTGATATTGTGCAGTGGATTGTATCCACAATTTGCGCTGGCTGATGAATTTAATTACTGCAAGGTCTGTAAAAATATATTGCGAATTTAAAGGAATCCAAAAAAAAATAACAATTAAAAAAAAACGAACTTAAATTTCAGTCAATGAATGAACAATTGTTCCACACAAAAACTAAACCTTTCGTTGGTCTGCATCCGACGAGTTTTTTTGGAAATCATCCTCAAATTCTACAATTGGAAGAGCCGGATATAATACCCGTTCCTGGATTTCAATCAAAAACGCCTGTTAGCACCAAACATCAATTATTGGTATATCTGTAAGTCGAACGCTTTTCGCGATTTACGCTCTTTAGGATAACATCGAAAGATTTTCTCTGCAACTTGCAGATCACTTCTTGAAACGACAAAGCCATATCTCGTCAATACTCTTCGTATGCCCGCAGTTCAGACTCTCCTTCTCTTCTCTCGAGAAATTGATACAAATCTAACATTCTCAACGTAAGCATAGAATGTTTAATTGTTGGAAATATATCAATTTTTATACCAACGAGATTTCTAATATTTCAGATTGGTGTGCGATTCATGGATCATGCTACAATTTCCGATACCTGAAAATGGGAAAACCTTGCTTTTGAAAGCGACAAAGTTACGTCAAAAGTGGGACTCGCTTTTAACGAGGCACCTCCAAGGTACGCACGAAAATTTGACAAATATCGAGTAAATGGAAATAACGAATAATTCGTTATTTCAGAAACTCCGCTAACAACGAGCGAGCAAGACGAAACGATTCAAATGGAATACGAGCTGAATCAAGATTTAATACAATTTATGCACACTACCGTGCCATATGTAATTAAAAGACTTTTGCCAGCAGATCTAAAAACTCTTTACATCAGAGATAAAGAAGATAATGTTGGAGGTCCAAATCTTCTCCAAGACGAATTCGCGAATATTCTTGGCGAAGCAAAAAGCAGTTTTACTTTAACGCACAACATTATATAATTAATAAATAATATGTACGATAAATACATGTAAATGATTGTTTTTTTCTTCACAAAAAAATGATAAATAAAAAAAAATAAAAATTTTTACATTAGCTAGCGTAGGTATACATTTATACACGAATTTCATATACAACAGTGGCAGCACCGTCGACCAAGAATCAGATTTCGGTTTCTCTCGCTTCTCTCTACTCTGACCTCCCTGACCGAGTACTTCCGGAAAAGTTCTTTTACACTCGTCAGACCGCGCGACGCAGAGCACGATAATTCTTATCGTACGTTTATCCTGAGTGGAGTAATCCGGTTAGTCGCATGAATTGCGAAGCCAAGTTGTGAAAAAACCGAGAACGGTGAATGAAAAACATTTAATTTTGTCTGACATCGAGAAACAAGTTAATTTTTCCTGCAACGTGTCACGACGCCTCGGTAAGTCTTCTTTTTTCTCATTTGTTTCATGTTTTTTTTAATATTTCAATTATTATGCACAAATAGTCAGTAAGTTGACGAACAATGGGCGGGACTGGGACGAGGAACGTTCGCGAACATAAAATTTTTATACGGCTCGTAAAATGCGTCCCTTATCTCCCTCTCTCTCTCTTCCTCTTCGTCTCTTTCAGCTTATATTGATTTTTGCAATGGATGCCTGCGGTCGAAAATTTTGATGCGATACGTTTAGCTGAAACGTTGATGCAACGAAACAATTCTCGACTGATATTCATTGAAAATCGTTATTAGTACTCGGAAGAGGTAAAAAAAAACAATTATTCGTAACAGGATCGATCAATTTGAAGGTTATTGCCCATTTTTCGCGAACTAACGATTTCACATATGCATTATTTACCTATCTTTTTTTCAAAATTTGTTTTTTTTTTATTTTCTTCAAAGAGTACTCTTTTTGTTGAACAGCAGCACAATTATGAGCTCTCGAGGCAGAGGATTCAGTTCTCGTGGCGGAGGAAGCTCCTACAGAGGCAGAGGAGGCGGAGGAGGGAATGGCGACTGGGGAAGCGGGAATAGTGGAGGGAGCGTAAGCAGGGGTGGATATTCCTCGTCCAGGGGCAGTAGATTCAAATATTCCACTCAGAGCTACGACTCTCGAAACAAATATTCAGGTAAAATGAATTTCTACGAATCTGCAAAAAAGCGGCTGTGAACAAAAATAATAACTTTTTTCATACGCAGGTGGGGGCTCAGAAAAATATTCGAGCAGGGGTGGACGAGGCGATCACTCCAACAGTTACAAACGTCCACGAGTGAGTAGAAAAAAAAAGGTATCAAAGAAAAAATTAGAATTAAAAAAAAAATGAAATTTTTTTTGAACATTGTAGGATTCTTACTCTACCAGGGAAGAGCACAGGTCTTCCAGCGAATCGAATCGCAAGAGAATCCGAAGTGATTCTTACCAGGTATGCTATTCAGCTTGGTGATGAATATGATCGAAAACAAAAAAACAGGTGAAAAATGGATAAAGAAAAATCTCGAGTGATTTTTACGCATATTGTTTCGCAAAGTGTCCACCATTAATTTTGCTAACGCGCGCGAGAACTCGCAAGCGCTTTAAAGATTTGTAGGGCAAGAAAAATTTCATAAGGTGTCATGCTTTCCCTTTCAAGCTACGAGCCGACGGCCTCTTGCAACCGATTCTTTTTCCGTTGGGATAATAAACGTCAGAATGACGTTGTAATGAATAAAAAATAAAAAAAAAACAGTTTCGCGAAAAAGTTCGCAGATAGAGGGCGGAAATCTAAAGAGAAATCTGTCGAGGAAACTGAGTAATGGACAGAACAGAATCCTTTACTGCACGTTGGCCAGTCTCGCTTCCTTGAACCTTTTCTCGTTGCATGAGAAAACAGAACTAGTTCGAAGCTCTGTATAACAAGATAGTTCTACTTTTAATATTAGACACAAAAGAAAAAACAGAATTATTCGACGAACGAGTCAGGGAGAAAACAAACGACACGGCGAATAGCAAATTATTGAAAATAAAAAACAAACGCAGAGATTCCGAAGCTTCACTAGTTTTTAGATAAATTTTTTATTTCTGATCGAACACAAATATTAAGAGCTGGAAAGCTAAAGATTGGCAAACTTACGACGCAGAGACGAGAGGAGAGAAAATGAATGAAAAGTCCGAGCCTAGAGAAGAGGGAAGAGTAAAAACATAATGAATAAAAAAAGGTATAAAAAAATATTTTAATAGAGAGGAGAAAAAGTGTATAAAGTAATAAAGAGAAAAATCGAGGGAAGAGGAAACACTCTGTAATCGATATCGAGATGGAGAACGAAGCGACGATAGACTGTAAACGAGAAGTGGAAAGGCTAAGGACGTAAAGAAGTGTATGAGTAAGAGAGAAAAAAAGAAAATGAAAAATCGAGAGACGGTAATAGGAAAAAAAAACAGAAAGAGAGAGAGAGAGAGAGAAATGTTGTCGATCTAGAGAAAGAGTGAGAGTGAGCGAGAGAGAGAAGAGAGCAAAAAAATTAAAATTTGATTTAGCAGGGAGGAGGCAGCGGTGGCTCCCAGAGGTACTCGTCGTCGTACGGAGGCTCCTCGACGTCCGGCCAGTACGAGGATAACAAGAGATCCTCCTCGTCGGCGGCCTACGATGAGAAGAGGCAGAGCGATCGAAGTAGCTCGTACCACCGGGACGATCGGCACTCGGCATCGAGGAATTACGCTCCGGCACCACCGCCGCCCCCGCGCATAAGCGAGATGGCCCCGCCCTCGACGAGATACGGGACTACCTCCCGAGGTAGAATATCCCACGGGAACACGAGCTTCCGAGGCAGAATCTCGTCCCGGGGCGGCCGGGGATTCCATCGCGTCGGGACGCGCACCTCGGACTCTCTGATGACCCGCAAGCGCACCCTCACTTCCCTCGACTATAGGCGCAAGATCCTCGGCTCCCGCTCGCGCGACTACATTCAGCGGGCTCGCATGGCCACGACCAAATTGCGCAGGAGGTAAATAATTAGCAACAATTAACAACTCTAAGAAAACAAAAAGAAAAAAAAGCAAAAAAAAAACACAAAAACCTCAAAAAAATTGTGCAAAAAACGATGCGAGAGAATGATCGAGTTACGAGCAGAATTCGCGATGCAAAATAGAAAAAAAAAACTTGTGAGCTCGTCGATCGTGAAGGCGTTGCTCGCAACATTGACTACTGGTCAAAATGCCTTAACTCGTAGGAAAAAAAACACCGAGTCCGATGTAAAAAAAAAGGTCTGTGCGTGTATACACACATGTATACGTGGATAGGAAATTGCGATGCCACAATGAATATGCAGAATATATTTCTATACTTTATTAACAGAAAACGTATAAATGTTTATAATGAACCGTGCGTATAACCGTACGAAGTCACGAGAGTACGACGGAGGGAAAGAACGAAAAGTTTAACGAGAAAAAGCTTTTGCGAGGTAGAAAAAGTAATGAGACTCTGAAGGGAGCGAAACCTTTTTGTTTTTCGAATTTTTAAATGGTACAAATCGTTCGACAAAAAATTTGGGCTGACGATTGTACGATGAGAACATAAAAATGATTTTAAAAAATCGATGATGAAGATGAAGATGCTCATAATGATGATAGTAATGGAAAGTGAGCTGAAAAAAAACACACACATGATTGATGAGTGAAAATAATGTATATCAAAAACATGAATTGCTGTGCCGCTAGCGGTGGTACGACTAGGCTGACCAGAAGTAAAAAGGAAGCCGGGACAAGCTCGAGCGTAAAGGACAAGGATAGAGAAATAGCCAAGGCTATTAACGCTGAATTTTCTGACGATGAAAAGGACGAGGAGGTTGAAAATTGGGACGACGAAAAGGTACTTTAATTATTTCGCTTTAATCGAAAAAAAAAGTTGTATACGTTTACTGTATAAATGATTTATCGGGTAGCCACACGAGGACGAAGATGGTGAAGTGAACACGGAGAAAAAGAACAAAGAAACCAAGAGGAAAAAGGAAAAGCAGGAAAATGCAAAGACCGAGGATGAAGATAAAGACGACGAGGAGGAAGGAAAAGAGGACGAGGACGACGAAAAAGCAGGGGTATGGTTTTGAGAAATAATCTTTATTCTCATTTTTCTATCGTTGATTGAAATTAATGTTGAATTTTGTTGATTCAGGAAGAGGATGACGAAATTCAAGACGACGAAAACACGAAGGAAGAGCGTGCGACAGGATCGGAGGAATTGCCAAGCAGACGCGACGGTAAACGTTTCATCAAGTTAAATTGTCCGCACTGTTCTCACCGTAGCGTAACGTTCAAAGAATACTCTCTGCATCTTTTTTCGGGGCGTCACAATTCGGTTATGAGGCGTATCGCGGCTCGTCACAAAGCGACGCTCGCGCGAATGCGCGTCGTGCAGAGACAAGAGCAAAGACGCGTTGAAGTTCGCGACGCCTCGCGCGGTACATTACCCTCAAGAACAATGTTTTGTCCGATCTGTAAATTGAATTATCGTTCGCTGAAAGCTATGCATCATTTATCAGAGTCCCATCGACAAATGAAACGCTTTTTAACGCCTTTCTGTCGAGTCTGTCGCATTCAATTCCGTTCACCAATGCTCTTCGAGAGTCACGTTTGTTCTCTGGATCACATCAAGGTATATATTTTTCCAATGTATTACCTTTTTTATTAATTAACTGGGCGAAGGGAAGTCATAGTTTTTTTTTTGATTCTCAGCGCAAGAGCTTAGTGGACGAGAGGTTGAGCAAGCGCAATGGAGAAGCCGATGCAGATTCCAGTGGTCCCGAAGAGGATGACAAGGAAGTAAATCTTGACAACTTTATGACTCTCGACTCGGTGGGCGATGTCGATGGTAGATAGAATATTAAATTTGTCCGACTTTCGATACTTTTGCATAAAATGAATATCCGAATGATGGTCTCTTTTTCCTTTCGTTACGGATATTGCAGCCGAGGAGGAGGACGAGGCGGCCGCAACCGCGGCAACCGGTGAAAAAAAGAAAAAAGACAAATCTGAGAGTACCGAAGCAACAACTGCTGTCACGACGACGACGACGACGACAACGACGACAGCTTCGACGACGAGTCCCACAGAACCTGAGAAGAAGCCGAAAAACAAACAGATGATAAAAGTTGGCTTGGAGTACATAAAACGCGTAGAAGTGCAATTCTGCGAATTGTGCAAAGTCTATTTACCGCGTAACGAGAACAGCGAGAGGGCTGTTGCCATGCATTGCTCCACTAGAAGCCACCTTAAGAGGTAATTAATTGAAACATTAATTAAACAAGATGTAAGAAATTTATCATTGTATCATTTATAATTGCAAACAGTGTATTTATGAGAGTATTTATACATTTGACATTAGATTCCAACTTTCCAGATACGTGAGGGACAACGATGACAAAGCGTTGCGTCGTCAAGCAGAGAGGATACACCTCCAGACGTCGACGTCAACCTCGAGTACTGGCAGCACCACAACGAATACTACGACGGAAACTTCGAAAATGGAGATCAGCCAATCCGAAGGGACAAATGGATCGAGCAACTCGACGCCCGCTGTTTCAAACAGCAACAATGCAAGTTCGGGTCAACCGAGCGAGGAAGCTGTCATTGTGAACGAGACGAAGAATCCCGTGCAGGAACCGACGAACGAAGCAAAAGTCATCAAGGGGGAGAATAACGTTGAGGAGGAAGATGACGATGAATACAGGGCCGACTTGGGAGACAAATTGTGGGACGACGTCGACAAAGATCTTGGCGATATTTTGCGCGAAGCCGAGCCAAGCACCAAGTCGAGCGACGACGAAGATTCGCGCTACGATCGTTTCCGCAACTCTGAAAAAAATTCACAAGTCGCTAAGGATAAAGAGAGAACGGAAGGTAAAGAAGCCAATAGCCAGGAAACGGCCAAGAATGAGATAAAAATAAAGATGGAAAAAAATGACAAGTAACGAGAGTTTCGTTGCAGTTGAACTTTGAGATCGGTGGAGTTAACTGTTTATACGGTCATGTTTCACTTTTCTTTTGTAATCATTTTATCACAATGACGAGCATATAAAATTGTTTAGTCTCTCGTTAATACTGTAGAAATGGCCTAAATCTTGCGACAATGTTCTAAATCACAATTTCTTTGAAACTTTTTTGTACAGGTACTCGATGGGTGTAATTCGTACTTATTAAAAAAACGAATCACCCTTGAAAAATTTTGATATCATCAAAATTTGAAAAGTTCACGTTCATGTAAAAAAAAATTGTGCATTACAATAAATGCATCAAGAAACTTCAATTTTCACCAAGTATTCGAACAACATTATACGATAATTATTCAGATTTTAGTCGCAGTTTATAGCGCATTAGAAGAAAAGACTCTTTGATTTTGTCATTCATGAAAATAAAACTGATTAATTATCTTCGAATAACATTATAAAAACATTTCATGCGAATACATTCTGTAAATAAATTTTCCGTTTTTCCTTTCACCGTAATTTCCTCAATAAAAAAAAATTGAATAAAAAGTTAATTGACGTTTCTAAATGCTACTATGTAATACATTGTCCCATTCTTCGTCTTTTGCGAAATTTGTAAATTATTCAAATCAGCGGTCTGAAGAATCACTCGATGACTTCATCTATGAAGAAATACAAAAACTAACGAAAAGCAACTTTACCGACATTGAATTAGATTTTTACTCGCAGGGCCATCTCTTATTTTTCTTTTTGTTTAAAAAAAAAAGAATACAGCCTTCTCATCACATATAAATCTATGGCCAAACTGAATAATTTACATTTGAAAATGAGAGAAACGTTTCGAAGAATACATAATCTTATGTAGACCATCTTATGTTTTCTTTTTTTATAACGCCAAAAACAAAGTCGTAACGAAACGACGCTATTCCTCGTCAGTACATTCCTATACAGTTAGAACAAACATTTACGAAGAGTCTTGAATATTTCAGTTCGAGGTTAAACCTACTTGCAATGTCAGTCGACGAATCTCCCTTGACGAAAAATATAAACTTCCAAGAAAATTCGAATGACGACAAAAATGCATCTGTCGTCGACGAATTTGAAAATGTTAATAGAGAAGATTTGGAAGTCGTTCGTTGTTTTGTTTGCGATGCTCAAGTTCAGGGTCGTCGTTACGCACTCGCAACTTGCAAAACTCAATGCACCCGTACACGAGTTATTGAAAAATTAGGCGAGCTTGTTGGCGAGAGGTAGATCGAACATTTTTTATTTCATTCACTTTTCTTTCTAAAGGTTTATACTTCATTATTTATTAATTCATCTATTTCTCGTTTACTTTAGATACGTAGTGGTCATTTCAGAGGATGATGCGATATGTCGTAGTTGTGCCAATCTCATAAACAAGCTTGACAGACTGGAATCCGAAACGAAAGACATAAAAAGCTCCGTTCTGAGATTTCTGGAAAGAAAGTATTCTCTCGCCGAAGGAGAATTATCAAATAGTAACAATGTGCCAAGATTGGGTCAACCACCCCAAATAACCAAAACTAATTCCCAGAAACTCAATTATCATTCTCGAAAAAGAGGAGCCATTGACCCTGAGGATTCCTGTTGTACAGTACACAAGGGCAAAAAGTCAAATGTTTGGATGCAATGCGATAAATGCCATTACACTACAACATCCAATACATTTGTAGCAAATCATGCAGGGCAGAATTCAAAAAAAAAGGTTCCCTGCGACAAATGCCACCTCTTGTTTCCATCATCACAATTATCTAATCATAATTGCAAAGTTAATGCAAATGAAAATTCGACAGGAACAGAGAATCCAAACGAAGGTAGGGTAACGTTTTCTGTGTAACATAATTGAATCATTTGAAGTACTTGCATTATTTATATTTTCTTCATTTCTCCAAATTGTAGTTCGAGCAATTCAAACTGCCCCTCTGGAAACGATCGATCTAACCGGAACTAGCGAGGACGCGGACGAGGACGTGTCTCCTATACCTGTAGTTTCATTACCGTCGAATTCCGAACCTTCGCAATCCAAAGATGAGCAACTTCAGCTTTTCAGCTTGAATGCAAACTCACTACAATTTCAGAATATTATTGCTAATGGTTGGTTCGATGATTATTTTCTCGTAATAATTGCGTGATTTTTTTTCTCTTTTCAAAATCCAAATCTTATTTGTTTTCAGATACGAGCCTAAGAGATGGACAACCGCTGTTTATGCGAGTTTTTCAACAATTTGGAGTAAACGACGATCTTGAAGAAGGAAATTTGATACCAGTAGTGAGCAATGATACGGTAAAAGCCAAAGAAACGACCAAACAGATATTAACACTGGCTGAGGATGGTACTCTGGAAATGGTGGCAGTCGAATGTTGGAACGATGACAATCAAACTGTCCAGAATCCCGAAGTTGCCTTGTGAACGAATTTACCGATGATTCGAGATAATGATTATCGTTAATAAGTTCAAGAAAGCCTCTACCTCGCAATTCGTCAATTATGAAACCGGTAGTTCTTAAACACACTTGTACATAAGTATTTAACTTTTTACATTTTAACAAAAGTCTTTCTTCCGTTGAGCTCATGAATTCGAGCAGACCAACGTTTACTTACAGCCAACTTAAGTTTTTAAGTTTAATTAAGTTTTTGTCTTACATTTTATGATCTTTCTCAAGAAAACATCGATTGAAAAAACGTCATGACCGCTTTAGGTAAAGCGAAAAGCATTTGTTTTTTCGCTTCCATTATCGATTTTCCAGCCTCGACGAACTTGTTGAACTGACCCCCAAAATCATTACTCGCGTTTTGTAACGCTTGTTCGACTTTCTTGCACGCAGAATATTCACAAGGTATATTGAGTGACATCTCTGTTGTCGTTGGCTGTTGAAAATCAATAAGACGTGAATAACTTAAAAACTTTATTATATTTTATTTTTAATAATCTTACTTCGGTCAGCGTATTTTCCTCATCATCCTCAAAGTCGAGAGAATTTTGAGAGTCAGATGCATTTGTCATCGTGTAGTCAACAATTTTTCCATTTGTATCGATATCGAAATCGAGATCATCAAGATTCTCGACCACTAATGGCTCTCTCTTAATTTCATCTAGATCCTCATAAACCAATACCTCATTGTTATTCCTTACAGGCGTCGCACTCTGTAACAAATTTTATTTCTTCGCAATGATTTTCTTAATAATTTAAAAAAAATACTCATTATTTTTCTTCTCTTTTAAAAGTTTAATCGTTGATTTGTTCAAACACGTACACTAAAGAGTACAACGATTGCTACGATTGGCAAAATTTGTTCAATCATTATAGAATGATATTTGGGTATGTCTCGGGCGCTCCGAATACGACGACGAGACTATTTGACTGAAAAGTAGAAAAATTATTTTTTTATTTCCTTATTCATAGGTGGTATTAGCTTAAAAACTCACGTGCCTCGTTCCAATTGCGTCAACAGTACTAATCTACTTCTCTGAGACTCGAAGACTTATTTCCAAATACATTGAAAGTTACTGTGGTAAAAGATTTTTGTAATACTATCAACAAGTATTCAGCGTTATTTTATACGATGAAAATATGAATATTATTTTTTTATTTTTTAGGTGAAAATTAGGCAGTAGTGAATTAACATAAAAATTACTTTTCATTTTGTTATCGCCCAAGATTCCCACGCGTACCTCTCGTAGTCTCTTTCTCTTCGAGAGCTTCGTACCTTTTTTCATCTATTTTTTATTTCGTATCTTTCCACTTGTGACGTTTTGTTGGCTGAATAAATACGATTAAGGCCGAAGTAGTAATAACCTCGAGACTCTGTGATAATACTTCTGTACGATCGTTACAAAATTGGAGAAATAAAAATGTTAATCTCACGTATGAAATATATGGATTTACAGGCTTTTGTTAGCAGTGGATGTTACGACATTTTTATTCTATTACAATCACTCAGAGGCTCGACCTGATAATTGAGCTGTTCGATAAGGATAGAACAATTGATTGTACTATCTATCAGAGAACTAAACGCAATTTTTCGGCACGAGTCTTGATAAATTCGAGAATTCACGTGAAATAAAAAACTTTTCATATTAGCTGTTAAAACAATGTAATTTATTATCTCAGCGACACAAAAAAAACGAAACTAATTGTAACCGCAATTTTTTAACAATTGTCACACAGCATAAAATATAAATTGATCAACATTTTTGACAGTCTTGCAATACACATCTGATTATAATCTGGTTGCAAACAAGTTTTATTGTGATTTACAATTTTCAACGCAGTTTAGTGAAAGTTTCATTAATTAGACGTATAAAAATAATTTTTGAAAATGATAGATTTTCAACAAGAAAGGCTGAACATTATTGAATGAACACAATATAGTACGTGATTTTTTAAATGCCCTAGGTATCTTTGGTAAAGGCGTCGGCAGTTTGTTGCAAAACTTCTGGCACTGTCATAATCAGTTTTTCTCGTTCCTCTTCTATGACTTTTCCTGCCTCCAACATCGCGTCCCCAACATTGAGAACGGCGTCCGTCTTCTTGTGAAAACTGTCGGAGGCCTGATTGATCACCTTATGCGTCCCTGCACGAAAAGTGTCAAGAACGTTTTTCAACCGGCCGAAGAAGGACTGTAAATAAAAGAGGCCCGAATTACGAAATCTCCTTTTATCGTTGATTTTTAAAAAAAAAGCAAAGTCATTTGTTCAGCAGCGAACAAAAATTATTTGAAAATAAAAAAAAGCGAGATAGTTAAAAAAAAGTAAACACTACCACATCCAATGGGTTATCCCTCTAATAAATAAATAATTATTAAAATCGTGTATTTACTTGCTGAGGACTTACGCCGTGAAAAAATCCGTCTTCTTTCTTTTCCTAAAATTGTAAAGAAATTATAGAGAGCTCGTTCATTTTTCGATAATTATTTTAGAAATAGAGTTTACCTTATCGCGATCGTCAGCGAAATTTATGTGAATGAATCCTCCGTCCTCTTTTGGCTTGGAAACATCCGTTGTTGGAGCCTATCATAAATTATTTTTTAGTTATCTCGTGACTTTTAAGCCATGTTACAGAGAGTTTTTTTTACTTACAGCTGGTTGTAATTTCTGAAGTAACTGAAATTATAAATATATTTTTTATATTTTTTGCTGTGGATATTTACGATCAAATTAAATTTAATACTCACCTCCTTCACCTCTTTTAACATATCGTTCATGCTAGGTTCAGCAGTCTTCGTCGTTGCATTCGTAGTTTCGGGTGCTTTAGTCTGAAAAGAGTAATATTATAATAAATTTAATACGCTCAAAAATATTTGTATTAAGTTTTCATGAAATTATTTTACTTACAGCTGGAGGTGTAGCTGCGGGTGCTGGCGTTTCAGGCGCTTTCGTCTGAAAACGAATTTAAACATTACATAATGTGTTATTTTAGAATTAAATCTATATAATTCTCATGTAAATATTTTATTTACTGCTGCATTCGTAGTAGCGAGCACGGCTGCTTCCGGAGCCTTAGTCTGAAAAGAAAAATTTTACAATCAGTTATTGAATTCTCCCAACAATATTTCAATAAATATTCAATAAACATTTTGTACTTACAGCTGGAGTCTCAGGCGCCGCAGTTTCGGGTTCTTTAGACTAAAAAGGACAATTTTTCAATCATTTATTGAATGCATTCAATAATTTTAGTATTATAAGTTTCAATGAAATTATTTTACTTACAGCTGGAGTTGTAGCTGCGGGTGCTGGAGTTATAGGCGCTTTCGTCTGAAAATGATGTCAATCATCATATAATTTTGTCTTTTGGAAATAATTTAATACAATTCGCATGAGAATATTCTATATACCGCTGCATTCGTTGTAGCGGGCGCCACAGTTTCGGGTGCCTTAGTCTGAAAAAAAACCATTTTACAATCAGTTATTGAATCCTTCCAGCAATATTTCAATTATGTTTCAATAATAAAATAATTTCATTTTTTTCTTACAGCTGGAGTAGCGGATGCCACAGTTTCGGATGCCTTTGTCTAAAAAGAACAATTTTACAATCAGTTATTTTTATTAACTTTCAATATTTTCAAAAAATATTTTTATTAACTATCAATAAACTTATTTTACTTACATCTGGAGTAGCGGGCTCCGCAGTTTCGGGTGCCTTTGTCTGCAAAGAACAATTTTACAATCAGTTAATGAATGCTTTCAACAATATTTTTATTAACTTTCAATAAACTTATTTTATTTACAGCTGGAGTAGCGGGTGCCGCAGTTTCGGGTGTCTTAGTCTGAAAAGAATAATTTTATAATGAGTTACAGAATCCTTTCAATAATATTTATGTAGTAAGTTTTGATAAACTTATTTTACTTACTTCTGGAGTTGTAGCTGCCGGTGCTGGTGTTACAGGCGCTTTCGTCTAAAAAAGAAATTTGGGCATTACATAATGTATTATTTTAGAATTAAATCTATATAATTCTCATGTAAATATTTCATTTACTGCTGTATCCGTAGTAACGGGCACCGCAGGTTCAGGTGCCTTAGTCTGAAAAGAAAAATTTTACCATGAGTTATTGAATCCATCCAACAATATTTCAATTATCTTTCAATAAATATTTTTTACTTACAGCTGGAGTAGCGGGTGCCGCAGTTTCGGGCGCCTTTGTCCAAAAAGAATAATTTTACAATCCGTTATTGACTCTTTACAATAATATTTCTATTAAGTTTCAGTTAACATTTTATACTTACAGCTGGAACAGCAGGTACCGCAATTTCGGGTGCCTTTGTCTAAAAAGAATAATTTTACAATCAGTTATTGACTCCTTACAATAATATTTCTATTAAGTTTCAGTTAACATTTTATACTTACAGCTGGAGTAGCGGGTGTCGCAGTTTCGGGTACCTTTATCCAAAAAGAACAATTTTAAGACCAGTTATAGAATCCTTTCAACAATATTTGTATTGCGTTTTAATAAACATATTTTACTTACAGCTGGAGTTGTAACTGCGGGTGCTGGTGTTTCAGGTACTTTCGTCTAAAATAGAAATTTAAACATTACATAATATGTTCTTTTAGGAATAATTCTATATACAATTCTCCTAAGAATATTTTATTTACTTCTGCATTCGTAGTAGCGGGCACGGCTGCTTCCGGTGCCGTAGTCTGAAAAGAAAAATCTTACAATTAGTTATTGAATCCTCCCAACAATATTTCAATAAAGTTTCAATAAATATTTTGTACTTACAGCTGGAGTCTCGGGCGCTGCAGTTTCGGGTTCTTTAGTCTGAAAAGGATAATTTTTCAACAATTTATTGAATGCTTTCAATAATTTTTGTATTAAGTTTCAATGAAATTATTTTACTTACAGCTAGGGTTGCAGTAGTTACGGGTGCTGGAGTTACAGGTGCTTTGATCTGAAAACGTATTTAAACATTGTATAATATATTGTTAAAGAAATAAATCTACATATATACAATTCTCGTAAGTATAGTTTACTTACTGCTGCATTCGTAGTAGCGGGCACGGCTGCTTCCGGTGCCTTAGTCTGAAAAGAAAAATTTTACAATCAGTTATTGAATCCTCCCAACAATATTTCAATAAAGTTTTAATGAACATTTTTTACTTACATCTGGAGTAGCAGGCGCTGCAGTTTCGGGTGCCTTTGTCTGAAAAGATCATTTTCATAACTAGCTGAATATTTCCATAATATTTGTATTAAAATATTAATAAATTTTCTTTACTTACAGCTGTAGTTGTAGTTGCGGGTGCTGGAGTTTCAGGGGCTTTCGTCTGAAATTGAATTTAATCATCATATAATCTGTTCTTGTTATAATAATTATATACAATTCTCGTGAGAATATTTTATTTACGGCTGCATCCGTAGTAGTGGACGTTGCAATTTCTGGTGCTTTAGTCTGAAAAAAAAAACATTTTACAATCAGTTACTGAATGCATTCCACAATATTCCTATTAACATTCAATAAACTTATTTTACTTACAGCTGGAGTTGCGGGCGCCGCGGTTTCGGGTGTTTTAGACTGAAAAGAACAGTTTTACAATTAGTGGTAGACTTCCAACAATATTTCTTTGAGTTTTAATATAAATTTTTTACTTACAGCTGGAATTGCGGGTGATGCAGTTTCGGGTGCCTCAGTCTGAAACAGACAATTTTACAATCATTCATTCAATCCAATACATATTTGTATTACGTTTTAATAAAATTATTCTACTCACAGCTGGAGTTGTAGGTACGGGTTCTGGAGTTGCTGGGACTTTTATCTGAAAACGAATTTAATTATCGTATAATATGTTCTTTTAGAAATTATTCTTTTCAATTTTCAAAGGAATATTTTATTTACCGCTGCATCTGTCGTAGCGGGCTCGGTAGTTTCGGGTGCTTTAGTCTGAAAAGAACAATTTTACAATCAGTTATAGAATCCTTTCAATAATATTTGTAATACGTTTTGATAAATTTATTTTACTTACTTCTGGAGTTGTAGCTGCGGGTTCAGGTGTTGCAGGCGCTTTCGTCTGAGAACGAATTTAAACATTACATAAACATGTACTTTTAGAAATATATCTATATACAATTCTTATAAGAATATTTTATTTACTGCTGCATTCGTAATAGCGGGCGCCGCAGTTTCGGGTTCAGTAATCTGAAAAGAAAAATTTACAATCAGTTATTGAATCTTTCCATCAATATTTCCATTAATTTCCAATAAATATTTTTTACTTACAGGTGGAGTAGCGGGCTCCGCAGTTTCGGGTGCTTTTGTCTAAAAAGAACAATTTTACAATCAATTATTGAATCCTTCCAACAATATTTCAATAAAGTTTCAATAAAATTTTTTACTTACAGTTGGAGTAGCGGGCTCCGCAGTTTCGGGTGCCTTTGCCTAAAAATAACAATTTTACAATCAATTATTGAATCCTTCCAACAATATTTCAATAAAGTTTCAATAAAATTTTTTACTTACAGTTGGAGTAGCGGGCTCCACAGTTTCGGGTGCCTTTGTCTAAAAAGAACAATTTTACAATCGGTTATAGAATGCTTCTAACAATATTTGCATTAAATTGTAATAAAATTATTTTATTTACAGCTGGAGTAGCGGGCTCCGCAGTTTCGGGTGCCTTAGTCTGAAAAAAACATTTTACAATCAGTTATTGAATCCTTCCAACAATTTTTTTTATTAAGCTTTAATAACATTTTTTTACTTACAGCTGGAGTAGCGGGCGCTGCAGTTTCGGGTGCCTTTGTCTAAAAAGAACAATTTTACAATCAGTTATAGAATGCTTCTAACAATATTCACATTAAATTTCAATAAAATTATTTTATTTACAGCTGGAGTCGTTGTTGCAGGTTCAGAAGTTGCTGGCGCTTTTGTCTGATAATAAATTAAATCATCACATAATCTGTTCTTTTCGAAATAATTTTGTGTAACTCTTACGAGAATATTTTATTTACCGTTGGGACTGTAACTTCTGGAGTTTCAGTTTCGCTTGGCTGGAAAAAAGAACAAGACGAATTTTTTCAATTTTTGTCACGATTATTTACTTTAAATTTGATAATCTTGTGATGTATGAATATTTTTTACTTACAGTTGCACTAGCCTCCGGTTCACGTGACTGGAAAAATAAAGGTGTTATTATCAATCATTGTAGTGAACCACCATTTTTTTCTAACTTACTATTATAGCCGGTGCGACAGCAGTCCCAGTTTTTTCTTCCCCAGCATCTACCGAATTTTTGGTGCGATTGAGTACTTTTTCAACTGAAGGATTGCTTTCCATCTAAAAGAAAAATAAATAAAATTTTGCTCATACATGTATATTTTTCTTTTTTTTTTTTCAGATGAAATTTTTTTTTCAGTACGTACGCTTTCAGGAGTTGTTCCATCCTTCGTCGGTTCCTTAAAGTGTGGAAAACAAAATGTAATCAAAATGATGTTGAAATAATTTTTAAATGATAATTTTTATTAAAAATAGTTACGGTGCTCTTCGCTGGTGTTGGGTCCGTCGTTTTGGCAGGTATCGTTGACACTTCCTTTGATTTTTCAGGTTCCGTTGGCTTCGTTTCTGAATCGTGCTTCTTTTGCTGAAAATCGAATATTTATTAAATCGTTGCAATTGCTTTAAAATAAAATTTGAAATTGATGAATTTGATGAAAAGCACCTTAGAAATACGTTCCAGTCCTTTTTGCAACAACTGTTAAAGCAGAATGAAATTACTATTTGTTTTTTTCTGACTACTAAAAAAAAATTAAATTGCTCACGTTTTCGAGTCGTTTCATGAGTTCTTCAATATTGGAGCAGTCATTTTCGTTGACCTTGACTGATGCATTTTCCTTATTTTTCGGATCATTTTCAACGGAAATAGAAAAGTTGCAGGAGTCCCCTAGCTGGTAACAAATTTTTATGAAAATATCTTTAATTTGACTACATCGTTATAATCAACAGTTTCAGATTTTTTTTTGTATTTATTGATTATAATTAACGAGTATTACTGCAGTTTTTCCTGAACTTCCAGTTTTTAATGGCTCTTTAATGTCTTTCCAGTCGTATAATTCTATGTCTGTACTTGCCTGGACATTGGAAGATAATTAAACGAATGTACGACACAGTATATTTTCTTAAAGTTTTTATTCTTTTTCGCAAACTCACGTCTTTGTCAGTATCCTTGAAATTTGGGTGGCCTTCGTAGTCCCACTCGCTGGGAACAAAACCGGCGTCACGGGGCGCCAAAACATTTTTACCGATTGGCACGGCGTCCTAAAAAATCATTGTAAAATTATATTTAAAAAATTTTTTGAATAAAAAAGTGCGACTCGTTGAAAAAAAACTAGAATTATTTTTTCATTTTTTATCGCGTTAAAAAAGACGTACGTTGGAAAAAATTATCCCAAAGAGCGCGAGAAGGAAAAGAATTCTAGTCATGTCAACTCGTATTCGAGAGGACGGAATGTTGCTATCGAAAAAACGACAATGGTGAAACTGCGAAGATACTTTTTTCGATCCTACATTTATGTAATCGTGATGTTTGCACGAGTATTAATTCGGCTCGGTGAGCTTCAATAAATTTTTTTTTGGCTAATACCAAAATCCACATTTGGCGAGCTCTGTCATTATATCTTTTAGCCGACGATATTACAATTTTCGTAAGATTGCTTCCTCGTAAATAATTTATAGCACTTACATCTTAAAGTCTCGTGTTCCATCACCGCCAATATATAACTTGTACGTTCAATTGCTTCTAGGATAGCGTTCATTGTAGCGTGATTTTTGGGAATGATAAAAGCTTGATGCCGATTTCGAGACAATAGTTTATAGATGCTATTTGGGTCAGAAAAAAACGCAAAAGACCGAAAGAAGGGTTCACCGATCGGGAAACTTTGTTCTCATATCTTTATATTTTAAGGATTATTTTGACCTTAATGAAAATAAAGAGAAATTTACAAAATTAGTTAATAATGATCTTTAGCATTAAGTATTAAGAGATAGGTTATTTTTCAAATTTTTTAAACATAATTCTCGAGTTATTATCTCGAATTATATCTACGAGGAATATCCGATCGAATAAGCTGTAAAAAAAATTTTCAGCATTTTGTAGGTATCTCTTGTTATCTATTTTTGTTTATTATCTACGGGGAATATCCAATGAAATAAGCTGAAAAAATATTTTTGAGCATTTAAAAAAAAACATCTTAACGTCTTTAATGAAAATCGTCACTTTTTGTAATCTCCCATAAAATAGCCAATTTTAAAAAATGAATATGTAGATTACTGCACGACAGAGTGCCTGCTTAAATTTTCCATACATTTTAACGCAGTGCTAAAGTTGCTAAATTCGGTAAATTTCAAAAAATTAAATCTCAAAAAATACTAAGCGATGATTTTCCATTTCATTAACGCGTACGACTGAATTTTTGAATAGACTGTCGCGATTGTACTGATATCGAACAACCTGAATATGAAAATGTTTAGGATTGAAAAAAAAGAGAAATGAAGAGAGAAAAGAGAAGGAGCGAAGAGGAAAAGATGTTTTGTTTTATAATGATGTAGCCGCGAGTCTCTCGATTTAGCTTGTCTCATTCCCGGTGGCTGTCGGATATACTCGGGGCTGAATGCTCGCGGCTCGTACCCGCCTCGTATATATTTCTCGTTTTTCCTCGCATAGCGGAGAGCGAGAGAAAATCTACGTGTGCGCCTGAAACGTGCAAAAGGAATAAGAGATAAAAATACGCAGGGGTATGAAAGGACGCGCTCTCTCCCTCCCTCCCGTCCTCCCCGATGCGTTTCTCATATCTCGAATGCTGAAACGATGACGTAGGAGGAGGCTCGCGTCGCGGAACGGAGAGAGGATCGCCGACGAGAGAAAGGAAGAAATTACGAGGGATAGAGGAAGAGAGAGCGTGAGACGGGAGCGAAGATCCGCGTTCTTCGCTCTGTCATTCTGCTCCTTTTTTCCCATCGCGCCCGCGAGTCTGTATATGCCCTCTCTCTGTGAGAAAATAAATCGCGAGGCGCATAAAGGATAAGAGAGAGAAAAAGAGAGAGAGATAATACAAAAGCACGTTATGTAGAAAAAGAATGTAAATAGGAACGTCGTGTACACATGTGCAGCTTCTTCTTCTTCTTCTTTCTGCGTCGCTCGAACGAGACCGAGAATCGACGTTCGTTACGCGTCCTGGTGCGTGAGGCGCCCGCGCTTACGTTAACTCCGCGCCCGTTGGCGCCAGGCTGCATTCTCGCATTCGTTATAACCAACAATCCGGCTATCGGACATGTATAGAGACTTATCGTAAAAGGCACGCCGTTCAACAGCGAGAGACGAACGGACGGACGGAAAAGCAGGCAGATATGACTCTCCGAGTCCACCGAGATTCGAATCTACCTACCCCGCACTTTCTTTCCCCCTTCATCATTCCCGTAACGCTCCTTCTACGGTACCGCAGTGACATTTACATACGTTCCCATTAATATCCGCGTCTCACACCGTATACGCCCCGCAGGAATGTGCTCAGCCCATTTTTCCGTATCTCAAGAATTCGCTCTGCCAACACGAGAGAGGCCCATCTCTCGTCTCGAATAAATCATCGAAATAAATCAATGAACGACCACTTCATGCTTCTCCTCGATAAGCTAACAAACGATGAGAGAGAGAGAGAGAGAAATTCAGATAAACGTGTTCAAAGGACGTACACATAAATGGCGCACTCTCGCTCTTTTTCGCTCAACGAGGAGCGCACGAGGAAATTCTTTCGTTTTTTTTCCCTTCTCGTATTTATTTTCTTTCCGAGAAACGATATCTTTCAAAAATATCCGGCTATCTTGGCCGTAAATATGCCGATAATGCGGGGCGTACTGTAAACATATACACCTTGGCTGCGCAGTCGATACGGTCTGTAGACCAGATCAGGACGACGACCACACGACGAAGATGACGATGTGGGACAACGCGCTAGATCGCATTCGCCGTCGACGCCTGTCTGTCGCCACCCCAGGAATCTCGTTTACTGCTACTGTTTTGTTCGTTCTCTCTTTCTCTCTCGCTCTATCTCCCGCGCCGTATCGCGAGATGCAATCCGGAAGAAACCGATCCCCGTCCCAGGCAGAAACGATTTATTTCGATCCCCGCGCGGTATTTATGGGGGAAGCCTACTTATTCTCCGTGTTAAAAAAAAGATCGTTCTGACGCTTTATTTATTTTCAAATATTGATAAAGGAATATCTTTTTGGACTCTCTCTCTCTCTTTTTCTTCTTCTTTTTTTGGAAAAATAAGAATGAGGGAAAGTGGGGAGAGAGAGAGAGAGAGAGAGTGAAACGCATCGGGTGGAAAATGCGATCGAGGAGGAAAGCCGCGCGGAATACACACAACAAATCGAGCGCACATACCGAGACCAATATTGGTTGTCGGAGTACGTTTGCACCGATAAGAGCGGCGTTGCTAAACTTTTGACCTTTGCTTAACCGCAAAAAGAGCGAGGAAAAATATTACACGTTCGAGATAAAACGGCGTAACCCTCGTTGGCGCGACAAGAAAGAATCTCTCGCTTTCTCTCTTTCTCTCCCACCACTTTGACACGCTCTTGTCGTATGCTCGTTATTTTTTGTCGTTGTTGCTCCTCTCGCCTGTCCTCCTTTCTTCTGTCTTTTCTTCGATACTTTTCGCCAACTGGCGAACGCATTCAGTGATTTTGAGACGGGCGACGCGCGAGGCGACGTTTCGCTCGCGAGATCGAAATTCCATCCATCTTTCGACGACCGCGAAAATGGTGACTTATTGGACAAAGTTTCAGAATCGTTAAAAGATTTATAGTGCGCTCCGAAAAGTTTCACGAGAAGATAGAGAGAGAGCGAGTAAATATCGAAAAAAGTGTCGACGAGAAATATGTGTATGCAAGAATAAGAAAAGAACGAAAGTGCCGAATTCTTCTCTTTCTTTTCGCTCGTTTTTATCTTCACTCCGTTGGCACCGGATACGTCCCTCGAACGGGCCATCCCTCAGCGACAACATTCCCAAGAATTTTTCTCTCTCTCTCTCTCTTTCGCTCTCTTCGCGTGAAAAAACGTCCCGCTCGTGGAACGTTCCGAAACACACGTGCGTGCATCCCGAGGAGTCGGCGAAACGCGTGCGTGACGCAGCCGAAAAATTTCGCGAGGTGGACGAACCTACGAGCGTCCATGGAATGTCTCTTCCACCGTTTTCCTTTTTTTCCCTCAATTCTCTTCGTTTTTTCTTCTTCCACCGTTCTCCGCTTCTCTCCGGCCCGCGGGCGTCCTCTCGTATCGCGCTATTTCGCGGCGCGAATAATCGCCTCGACAAAAATTCGGCCTCTTCTCTCGCGACGAATAAAATAGCCGAATTGGATCACCGGTCGACGATTTTTCGGTTTTATTCCGTGCACCAGACTCGCCGTCTCCGATACCACCGTCCGAGATTATGTCGTTCGCTCTCATTTATCGGCCACGCGGATTATACCAAGAGGGAAAAAACGAACCTCGGCCTGTGCTGGCCTGGCACATTGTTTACGCCGTTCTCATCTTTCTCTTTCTCTGTTTTTCTCCCACTATATACAGATGAATAAAAACGTCAAATATCGCGCTTCCATTCAAAATCCATTAGATTAAATATAAGGATTTTAAATAAAAGGATTTTAAATAAAATCCTTAAATTAAATATAAGGTGAACGTCCCAATAGTTGGTCAATTTTCATTATATTATTTTTAATATTTGCATTATTTTTTCTCTATAAAATTATATGAATTATTTTTCCTGTACAAAGAGGTTTATTTGTCATAACGTTAATTTATTGAAACAAACTCGCTTAACCCTAGAGACAGGGACGATATATTCTGTCCAATTATTTATTTACTAGAAATATATTGCTTAAAATTAACAAATTGAATAAGTTTTGGATCGCTAAAATATCAGACTATGGTCTAGATGTGAATTTTAAGCAGATTTCTATATTTAAATATATTGTAAATAATAATAAAGTGGGAAAACCCTTAGCTGTCCAACTATTGGGACATTTACCTCATTTATCTCCATCTCGTTCTGTAAATACTAATATTGTTTACTACAGACGAGTCTCGTTTGAATTGTATATAGTGATACGAAAGGAGTTTCGTTTTATTTCGTCTCGGCTTTGTGTACAGAAAGGATTAAAATTTTCTTCTTCACCGTAATGAGAGTTTAACGACAGCTCTCTCATCTCTCTCTCTCTCTCTCTCTCTCTCACTCGGAGCTCTCGTATATACGATTTTCTTGAATGCCAATGCGGTATCGGGCGATAAATCATCGTCCCGAAGACTTAACTTGGCGTATACTACTATGTAAGATAATGAATCGGAGCCGATTAGAAATTTATCTCGTCACTAACGACAGTCTGACGCCTGACCGTAAACGCCGCTGACCCGCGTTTCGAATTCTCATGATCGATGTCAGAGAGAGAGAGAGAGAGAGAGAGAGAGAGAAGCGAAAAAAGAGAATGAGATGAGAAAAAGGCAGAAAAAAAATCGGGAGATTCTCTCGTTACGGGCACTCGTACGCGATACAGCTATTTAGTGACAGATGTCACTATCAATTTTACCAACGAGCCAGATTACGAGTCTCCCAGTCATTGACACATTTCGCCCCGATAATTCGACTCCGTTACAAAATGTGCGCGTTCACCGAATCAATTTATAACTTTTATCGATTCGCCAACGAGCCTGCTTGATTCAAATTCGTGACGATTTTTTCAAACGGTCGCGACGAAAAGTCGACGATAACAATTTTTGCTCAATTATTTGTATTTTTCAATGAAATAATTGTATCGAGACGAAGCTAAGCTTATTTTTTATGCACTGTATATCGAGCTGCAAAAAATACTTGTTTAATGCGAGAAAAGGAGAGAAAAGAGAGAGAGAGCGCGTGGATGCTGATGTTTCTTGCGGTCGCGAGGATGAGTCGGCGCCGGGAGAGTCCGACTCATAAATCGGAGGGAGAAGGGGAGAGGGCTTATAAGTAAGTCTCCCTCGTCCAGTCGCGGTTTAATGTCGTCGCCGCGTCCGTGGCGCCAAGAGGAAAAAAGAGCGAGAGAGATAGGGAGAGAGAGAGTGAGCACGCGCGCGAGCCAAGAAATAAAGTCGCGGACACTTCGAATCTCTCCGTGAGAACATCGAGACAATTGTTTTCAAAGAATATCAAAATATAATTTTCATTTTTCAAAGTTTCAATATCTAGATCGTCGAAGCGGGAATTTTGGCGACGAGACGAGTGCGAGTGCAGTGGTCAGTGCGATGGAGTGACAGTGTCGAGAGTATAAAGAAATTCGAGACAAACGTTTTCTGTGTGGAGAAAAAAAAAAGAAAAATATTGTATCATTGTCAAGACGGAGTGTGAACGAAGGAAATTTGACATAAAAAAGATTTTCGACGAGAAGTTAACTTTCTCGAAAGACCGAGTGAAAACGAGTGAGAGAGAGTGAAAACAGAGAATTTATTTCCTCTCGTAATACCTCCGTTGAGCGTGTCGAGTCGAAAATTTTCGTCGCGCTCACGAGTCTCGTCGTTTTTCCTTTATCACGCACCCGTGCGTCCAAGTGCTCGCGTAGCCTCTTCTCTCTCTCTCGCCGAGAGAGAAGGGAGGTTTTTCCGTTTTCCGCGCGCATGGTCCGTCCTCGAGGACCATCGCGAACGCGGTAATTCCGTCGGCGACTCGCGTCATCGCGGAACGAAAAACGACTCGCGAAGATTTGGCGGGAAAATTGTTTTTCTCGCCCATCGACCAACGAATTTTCCGTCCCTCGAGATAATTCGTGCAAAAAGTTCTCACGAATGAACCAAAAATAAAATATCAATAAGTTCCGCACTTGAAAAAAAAAATTACTAAATGAAAAATCATTAAAGTTTGCCCAAACACGAATTCGCAGCTTGAGATAATTTGTTACGTGCGGTACGCGGTGAAAATAAATTGAATATCAGAAATGTCGGGGTTGTTGTACACGTTGTTGGGACTCGCGGCGAGCTCGAGCCTCCACTGCGCGGTCCGTCGCGAGATAAGTCCGTGCACGTGTCGCCAGGAGGATTTTTCGACTCCTGTCATCCAGGCGAGTCCTCCGGCGACTCCGCCGCCGGGTGACGCGAGCGGAAACGGGAATGGAAACGGGAATCCCAGTCCCGTTCATCTACATGGGGAGAGAATCGAGGTAGTTTGCGAGAGGATGGAGTCCTTCGGACAAGTCGCCGATGCCCTCAGAGGGAAATTTACCGCCGAGCAGCAAATCACCCTCAGAGTCGCTCATTCCCAGCTCAGAGACATTTCCAGGCACGACTTCAAGGATCTCCGAATGACCATCACGAAGCTCGAACTGAATCACGATCATCTTGGGTCAGTTTATCCTTCTCAAACATTTTTCGTCTCTCTCCTGCCAGTATCTCGCAACGATTTATTTTTCCTTCGTGTTATTTCGAATACGGAGAAACCCATTTCTCGAAAAATCTAGCCACGACGCGATATTGTTCGATTCTGCGAGCAGTCTGACCTAACAGCGCTGGAACTACTTGCTCGCCGTGATCTTCCCTCCCTCGCGATCTTTGCGTGCTTCTCGCTCTCCGACGCACTTTTCGGAAATATCGAAATCATGAAATTTCCAGTCACGATACTTTTTTTCCGGAGCGAACGAACTTTATCGGGGATTATTGTTGAAGATTGTGCCGTGCGAGGCGAAACGAGTTGCGCAATTATCGATAACTCAATTATTTTGTAAACTCGAGGATTTTGCAAAATTTCAAAGCGCTGATTCTCCATTCTTCGAAATCTGCAAAATTTCTTACATTCCGTATATTATCAGTTTTTCGTAGATTAGAAAAGAAAATAATTGAAAGATTCTGCATTGAAAAACATTGGAATATTTTTGCGATTCTTTGCTAATATTTCAAGATAAATTAGAAAAAAAAAGTGAAAACGATGAATAAAACGGACTCTCGCTAGTTCGAGTTTATTGGTAAAGAGAGAGGAATAAGAGAAAGAAAGAGAGTTGGATGAGAGAGAAAGCGAGATAGCGGAATTATCGCGTCGTGCCACATTTATCATTGGTAGTAATTAAATAATAAGTCACAACGAGCCGGTATTAAGTGAATAATGAGGCGATAAAGAACAGCGATCGTGCGCTCAGACTATTTCTTTTTAGCAAATTTTCGTTCCATAACGAAGAATCTCCTGCAGAAATTTTCATGCGAAAAACACATATTTTTCCCTTGAAAATAATAAAAGACGAAAAATTGATAAGGGAGCTTGAACATTTATTTTCATATCTCGTTTTTTTCCCTAACTATTTGTTGACCGGAATTTCCGATATTACCTAACACGTGTCTCTGTTTACATAACACGATGTTTTTTAAATAGATAAAACCTTATCGTAAAGTTCGAAGTAATATTTATGCTTCTTCTAACGCGATCTATTTTTGTCACACATTTTTCGGAGATATTTCGAGCAGTAAGTGAAAAAAAAATATAGCCATTAAAACTAATTGAATAAATGAGACGATGAAGTTCATTTTACGAATAAAATTAAACGAAGGTTTTTAATCGAATCAAATTTTTTTTCATTTTAGGTCGGTCGATGGGGAGGTTTTCGCAGGTCTCGGTCGGACACAGTTTTTGAGTCTGGCTGACAACGAAGTACCCTCGATACCGCGTCACATACTGTCCCATCTCTCGTTACTTCGGACCCTCGATCTGTCTCGAAATCGAATCAATCGCATCGATTCGGACGACTTCAAGGTGAATAACTTTTTTTTTCTCAAATCGTGCATTAGACAATTCGAGATCTGTAAATTTTTGAATACGCGACGAACGAAGAGAAGATACGAATATGATATATTTATATTCTTATCTGATGTTTACCGAAAAAACAGACGTTCTTCCTGACAGTCACGTGGAGGTCTCGACAAATTTAAATATATTCTAGTTACGTGCGTACACTAATCGTACACAAAGATTTCGCAATTTTTTACGTAATTTTCGTTATCTCGTATCAACGAAAAATTGAGAAAAAAAAGATCTGTTCAAAATTTCTTTGATATTGTGTGAAAAAAGTGAGCAATTTTTGGAGAGATTTTTTCGTTTCTCGTAATTGAATTTTTCGTTTTCTTTTTTTTTTTGGGGTAAAGTATAATCCGACGTTGCAACATCTGTCGATGGCCGGAAACTCGATATCGGAAATGGAACCGGGCTCGTTGCCGCCGCTCGTCAAGCATCTTCACGTTGGAAGGAATCAATTGAAAACGCTCAATCGGACACTCCGGTAAGTGAGCGTGACGTCGGTGCTCCTGACATTGGAAAATCGAGAATTTAAAATTAGAGGGAGGAAAAAAAAGGGAGGTGGAGGAGAAGCGACGAGTTCGAGAGAAAATTTGAACCGGTTTCAGGCAGTTCCGCGGACATCCTGTTTACTCTCCGATTCCTTTCAAGATCCAACGTTAATTTGCTCGTTGGCTCAAATTTCATTAATTGGAGACAATTCCGCGAGTGTACGGTAACGAAACGCGCACACTTCATTAAAGATCCACCGTTCGTAACGATCGTTGATTCAATTTCGTTTCGTTATTCGAACCTCTTCCTCCGCTCGCCCTCCAATCAGTCCGAAATTCATAAAACCTTCAAAATCTCAATACTTCAAAGGTTCTCGTGTATCTTCGATCATATTTTTTTGATTCGATCCATCGGAGAATTGAGCTATTTATCTCGCCACGCGTAGCACGTAAAATTTTAAACAGCACGAATAATGGGCTCTAACTTGGATTAAAAATGGTACGATGAAATCGATGCGACAGGGATCTGAACCAGCTCGAGTGGCTCCTCATTAATTCGAACAACCTTGCGTCCTTGGACGGGGAACTTCCGGCGAGCGGGCACAATCTGAAAATGCTGTACGCCGTCGACAACGAGCTCACGCATCTGCCAACCGAATTTCGTTATCTCCATCGTCTCGAGACGCTCTTCCTTCAGCACAACAAGATACGAAGCTTGGACGGCACCCTCCAGAAAGCGCGTCGTCTGAAATTCCTCGAAATATCCCACAACCAGTTACAAGAGGTGAGAATCTTAATTAAATCCGTTCGTCGATGCAATACTACGTCGCAAAAATCGCAATATTCCTTTCGAAAAGTGTCACTCTGATATCGCAATCGTCGATCGTACGCGATGTTTACGTTATGTCGGAGCACGTGCTACGTTGCGCATTATTTTTCTTTTACCCTGAACGGGAGGAGATAAATTCACAGAGCGGAGGCGTCGCGTGTGCCTCGCATTCGAGCAATTTACTCATGTACATAACTCGGTTATTACGCTCATTTGCGACGCTTCGTTTCCGCTGCACACTTGCCTTCTTCCTCTCTTGCTTTTTCTCCTTCTTTTTTCCTCTCTCTCTCTCTCTCTTTCTCTGTATCTCCAGATTGTCAGATTAGACAATTTATCGGATTAGACGCCTGTCAATCTTGCCAGGCTCGTTAATTCTCTTTCCTTCCTTCTAGAGAAAAAAGCAGAAGAAGCAACGAAGTCAATGGCGAAACGTGCTACGATTTTCCAATGAGCAATCAGCCGAAAACGAATGAGTGAAGCCAATTATTATAGTCGCAATTACGATTAATCTTAGTCTTTGTGCGCGAATTATTCCCGAGAGAGATTTTTGGAAGAGAAACATTTCATTTTAGTTTCTTTTTTTTCAAATCGATCATATATAAAAATGGGAATCTCGAATTTATTGATCGGCAGCTAACGGAGGAGGATTTCGTCGAGGCCGAACTGCTCGAGGATCTGCAGCTCGGTCACAATTCTCTGAAGTCTCTCGGGGGCGGGGGTGGAACCCACGCGGACGGAAGTACGGCGAACAGCGCTCTGTGGCCCCTCAGATCGCTGAAATGTCTCAATCTGACTCACAACGAGCTCGACGAGTTCTCGTTCGTGTCGCTTCGGGGCCTGAGGGAACTCCGTTTGCTCGATCTCTCGAGCAACCGGATTTCTCGACTTCTGCGCGGACGACCACCGACCGAGGTTATCCTCTCACTGTCTTTGCCTACGGATGTTTTTTCCAAGGCATAATAAAACATTTATTCATTCGTTCGCTTCCAATATGTTCTTCCCTTCCTTGAACCAAGTTTTTATTTTTTTCATCGTCCAGAACCTCGTCGAGGAGGAGGGCGACGAGATGGCCGGCTCGAGCATCCAGGACTTGCAGTTGCAGCACAACGAGTTGAGAAGCCTCGACGGCTCGCTCTTCGTGGGAATGCGAGAACTCCAGAGACTCAACCTCAGTCACAATGCTCTCGGACCGACAATAGGAGCTCAAGATCTTCGCGGTCTCGAAGCCCTGAAAGTTCTCGATCTCTCACACAACGAGCTCACCACTCTCGAGGACACCTCCGAGGTAACGTATCGGAAAAATTACAAAAATATCATTTTTTTTTACTAATTTTAATTTTTAAATAAGCCATTTTTATTCACAACTTAAAAAATTACAATTTAACAATGACCTATGATTTTTCTCGTTGAACGCAGACGTGGTTGCCATCTCTCGAGGAATTGAACGCGTCTCACAATCGACTGGTTACTCTCTCGGAGCGGGATTTTCGCGGTTTTCCGGTACTGTGCTCGGCTGACGTATCCGCAAACAGAGTGCGTTCCCTCACGCCGGAACTCGTGGCGAACACGCGATGCACCGTCCACGGAGTCCCGGACGTTCTTCGAATTTATCTTCAAGGTGAATACATTTTCGATATTCTTCATTCTCGCATTTATTCCATTTATTCGGCTCGCCAAAAAAATTGAAACGACGAAAAAAAGTTCCGCGATGAATCTGTTAATTCTCACGCGTACATTTTTTTTTGTCCATCGCGACGAATGACGAATTTATTAATCGAGTGCACATTTGGTGAGATTATATCCGAGGGAATTCACGAGGGGGATTTCGACACGAGAGCACGATAATTAATAAGCACCATCGTAAGAGGTCTCGCATGTGCGAGAAAAGAGAAGAAAGAGCATTCGCGTACGACGAAAGCGAGCAAGAGAGAGAAAGAGAAAAACGACGGGGAATAAATCGTTCGTTGATAAAGTTAGACGTCTCCTTCGTTTGTCCAATCCTCGCGTAAACACATGTCTCTTGTTCGTATATAGGAACTTCAATTTACAATTTTAGACGAACAACAGTAGCGAGTTAATTAAATTTCCAGAATCGTTTCTTTTTTTCTTTGGAACATTGCCTCGGGACATTTTTTAATTCGCTTGAGAAACAACGTTGTTAGAAAATCGTCGAACTTATCGGCGAAGAAACATTTTTCAGTGGCGATTGTGAGAGAACGGAGCGAGTTGAACGTGTCGAGGAGTAGATTTTCGTTCAAGGGTCACGGCCCTGTCAATTTTGCTTGAAATGCCCCATATGAAATTCAGTACGTTTCTCTCCAGAGTTATGTGTTGTCGACGATAACCCGGCTTCTGGCGCCATCGATAATTTTTTTCTCGCCGTTTTTTTTCCCTCTTTTTTTCTCTTTTTCGTTTCTCCTTCTCATTTATTTCGGAGCGCGCGCGCGCGGAGCTTGAGGCGAGGAAAGGACGATCTATCGCGCATGCGCGTCAATCCCCTTTCGCTTTCCCGCTACGAATCTTTTTCCCCGGCAGCCTCTATCAATTTCACGCGTTAATTTACACTTCCACCCGTTCATTCTCGCTACGGAGGCGAATAAAACGAAAAGAAGCATCGATTCGTCCCGAGCGAGGGGGACGCGAAGAAATGTGTCGCGTTCGAAAAAAAAAAGAAAAAAAAAATTAACGGACCGCGGGAAAACGGGGTTAAGTTAAGTGCGCGACTGAGATCTCAACAACAACAACAACAAACAAAAACAATTAAAATCATTAAAATAACAACAGTACCGATTATATCGATATTTTCCAGTTCTTTTTCATTTGTTCTCTTAATCATTTTGGCAGATAATCCGGTTCTGTGCGACGCCGGCCTCGCCGATCTTACCGTCGCCCTGGAAGTAAATCACGCAAAGGTCTACGGAGTCGCGACGGATTGTCCGACGACGACAACGGCCAAGAGCCCGACAGAAGTTACCCCAGTACCTCCCCAGTTGCCGCCGACGCTTTTCCTCGCGGCGGCTGCCGCCGCGGCCGGCGGAAACGTATCCTTCGCCGCAACCCTCGAGTAGTGTATTTTTTAGACGCGTTTATTGTTATTTTTATTGTTAATATTATTATTATTATTATTATTAATATTATTATTGGTAATATTATTTTATTTTAAATATTATTTTATTATTATTAATTATTGTAGATTTAACTAAATACATATCGTAGCACAAACGCTTGAGACACGACAGGAGTTTCTGATGAGAGATTTTAGAGTAGGAACGAGAAAAAAAAAAGAAAGTTCGGTTAGCGAATAATTCGTCTTGAAAGTGGCCCAGGACGAATCGTCAGCGACTGAAAATTTTAATTTTTAGAGTGACACGTGGCTAATTTTGGTAGTATAATCGATATCGTAGGTATAAGATATCTTATATTTTGCACTATGTAAATAGATTGTCCGTAAAATCTGCGCTCTTTTAATTATAACGATGGAAATTCGGTGAAAATGGAGGATTCGGGTTCAGGTTAAAAATAGAGAAGAGCGGAGGGAGGAAGAGAGGGTCAGCGGGCGTTCCTTCTACCATGATTTTTGTTTTCTCTCTTATCCCGTTTGGTATCGTGGCGCGAAGTCCAACCATTTCCGATATCTTTTCCCTCGCCCTGCGCGTAATAATGCCTCTTTGTGCGTAAGCTGCGTCCCGTTATCGATATAATGAGAAGCAAATACGCTCATCTTTCTCGAAACGGAAAAAAAAGCGAGGCTCGGAGAGAAAGAGCGGAGCAGAAAAATCAGTGTTTCTCTCTCTCTCTCTCTCACTCGCGAGACGAAATTTCTATTGATTTGTCTATCAAAGAGCAGCAAATTTTGATTTTTGATGAAACGTTTCAATGTCGCGAAGGAAAATGGAGAAAAAATTGGATGGAGAGAGATAGAGAGAAAGATAGAAGATGAGTAAAATTTCGAGATCGGAAGGTCGATTGAGAGATGAATAATATCGATTCGAACGTGGAGAAGGTTCGAGTAATAATTGTTGGAGATAACGAATAAAAAGGAGGAGAGGCATGGGAGGTTGGCTCGCGCGAGTCTCGGGCATCGGGTCAACGAAGTGAATAAAATCTGTTAAGCTCGCCCGGCCGGGGTTGCCCCAAGAGACACGACGTTCCCGAGTTGGTGCGGTCAATTGATGCCCGTGGGCGAGAACGCTTGACCTCGAATTGACTCGCGCCAATAGAGACGAATTGTTATCGACTCGCACGCTGCATACGTAATACAAATTATCCGCGACATTTTTCTTTCCATTCTCTCCTTTTTCTTTTTTTTTTCTTCATTCCAATTTTTTCTCCGCTCCTCCTTGCGCCTCGCTCTCCTCTCTTCACCGCCCGAATCCGCGTGGGCGAATTTCGCGCGCGTCACCCACGAATTGATTCCTAGAAACGATTTTCGAGATAATTATAAAACAAATTAGTTTTGGGTTTTTACGGAGGAAAAGAAAAAAAAACAAGAGTCTATCGCTGTTTTATATTGACTGCTAGTTTTTATAATAGCCAGAAATCGTCCACTCTCGAAGCACATCTATCTAAGTATTTTAAGGAAATGTTGAAGTTACGTAAATGTATATAAAAATATGCATATTTTTATTTTCAGATAATGAAAAACGAATAATAAAAGAAAAAGAAGATTGTGTATACGCGTGACGATGGAAAGGGAATAAGAAGAAGAGCGAACAAAATTTTTAAATAATATTGTAGAGTAAGAAAAACCGTGTATGTAACTTCTAGCACCTAAGTAATTTATCAACGCTGTGATTTGCAGTTTATAATATTTGATCATCAACATGACCGAGCGAGGACGTAAGAAAACAACTAAACGAGCGAATTATGATGAAAGAGGATGGATGTAGCCTGTAGAAAAAAGAAAAACAGATTTGGAAAATTGATAGAAGATTTAAAAAAATGGCTCATTGTATTCAAGAGATGGAAACTTGGACGATATGGATCGAAGAGTGTTTTAAAGTCGATGACGTTATATTTTGATAAGAATTCGTAGGTAGTTGTGACGAACTGATTGATTCGATTGTACGTGTTAGACATAACACGCGTATGTAACGAAGAGATTTTAGATTATTTTAGACTTTATCAATAAAGGCTTTACTCTTCTACCACAAGATTTTTAATTTCCTCTAATTTCCTATAAGGAAAATGAGCGAAAGAACGTCTTATTTTCCGCGTGGCTCCTCCTTTTTATTTTTATTCGACTCAACGTTCATTTGGTCGTGCAAACAGTGACGATTGTATTTTCATATTTCGAATCCCGGAAAATGGGATTTATGAGGGTTTCATAAGAAAAAAAATCGAATAGGTATTTGCTTTCGTGAAAAAATATTTGACTTACGGAAGACTCGCGATAGCAATGGGATCTCTTGAATTCCAAACTCGAATAGGAGTACAGTTTCTCCACATATTTTGTTTCTCTCAATGGGATAACCGAAATTCTCGAATCGAGATATCATAAACTTACCTACAAACAAAAAATTAGGCATCAACTGGAGAAATGTGTATGAATAGTCTCGTCGTATATCCACTCATTTTATATTTATATGGTTTATGTATAAAAATATTTCACGAAATATTTAATAATATTCTGGGATTAACGGAGATAATGAGAATATAGGAGCTAAAGAGGACAAACCATGGAATCCATGCTCCGTTTCATTTTGTTTATTTCGTAATATAATGCTTTAAAAAAATTCTCCTCAATAGGCAAAGAAACGCTGAAATTTCAGTGGTACGCAATGCCTTTGTTACATCAACCCTGGCTCTGATACTCTCCAGATGAATGTCTTTCAAAGGAGGTTCTATTTGTCCAACTGCAAAGTTATATTTTGATTAAGATAGTAATTTACTATTTTTTACCTAGGAAAGAAAGTAGGCCATTTTAAACCATATCTAATATAGACACTAAAAGGCGAGATTGGTAAAAACACAGTTTGAATGGTTTACCTCCGTTCATAGGTGTGTGTATTATTTTTTTTCTCATGTTTATGAAAATTTGAATTTTTAGGTTTGTTCAAGAAAAGGAAAGTTTGATCTTTATGCTGCTCAAAATTTGCTTGATTTATGTCAATAAATGACATTTTTATAGAAAATATACAATTTTGGAGGACAGAAAATCTTAACTTTACTTCTACAAAACAGTACAGAAGAACAAACTTTCCATGAAGGCGTGGAAAATGTTTTTTTTTATCAAATGAAGGTAGTCATTGAGTTACTTATTACCTTTCCAGCTGTTATTGGAGTTTTCCAAGAGCACATAATAATTGTCCTGGTCGGGACAATTATTATCTTGGTTTCGAAAAAATTTGAATTTGATTTGATCGCAATCATTCATCTGTTCACAAAGTATGTGTATATCCAAATTTTCTTTATAATAGAAGCAAGCCTTTTTTATGGCATTCCAGCGGTCTATTTTCTTCTTTCTGGCAGTCTCGTTTTCTGCAATGATCATTTCAATTAATTAAAAAATTACTCCATTATTAGGAAAATGGAGAAAATGGTTATACCAACCTTGCGCCAAATCAACCATCTCCAAAGCAATGCTCTCTTTCTGCAATTTTGCGTCATGAATTTCTTCTTTGAGTTTCTCCTGCTGCTTCTTGGATATAGCTATTTTCCTGTCCGTTACTTTGTGCTCCAAAACAATTTTTTCTCTCTCCGCAGTTTTTTCTTTATAGAATCTGTGCAACTGAGTTAATTGCTCATTCATTGATGCCTGCTTGTGTTCATAACCTGCAAAAACAATGGGATTAAAAATGTTTTTCCCTGTGAATGCTTGTTTAATAAAAAAATTATTAGTTGATCATAAGAGAAATAAACCTTTTTCATTCTCAAGAATTGTTTCGATCGATGCTGCTGTTGTGGAATATATGCTTTGGCACAACGCAGATAACTTTTGCAAAAGTTCGATTTCTGTGCTTTCTTGGCGTTCCAAGATACGCTGGAGATCGCAATCCAATTTATCGTCCAGCATGATTCGTTTTTCGGTTTAATTTTTCTCCATATATATTTTTTTTTCGTCAAAAAACAGTTTTCAATCAATTTTAATATGCTCCGAACGCCATAAAAATAAACACAAACGGTTAGATTCGAAAATTCAAAACGACAACAACGAGTGAATAAATGTTCCTAGATATGGCGTCACTGAACAGTTCTCACTTTTTGAAGTTAGCTCCTGTAGAAATTGGACGTCTATTTTATCAGAAATATAAATAAAATGTTGATTCGAATGATAAGTAACAAATAAAAATTTAATTTTTCACTTATTCGCGTTAATTTGTAAATGTAATTTATTATACAACGTAGCAAAACCGTTGTTTCATTTTGTTTTTGGGACTAGGGAGTACGTGATTTTTTTATTTATGGTAAAATTGAGCATACATACCTGCAACTGACTTCATCGATTATCGTCAAGTCTTAAGATTACTCCTTCAACCAACTTGCTTGGACGTTCATTTGTACGATCACGGATCTATCTCGAAATTTTTACATCTAAATTCGTTGTCTGTACGCTGCAAGATAGAAAAATAAGTGCTTGAAGATTTACATTCGATAGTAGTGAGGACGAAAAATCGTCAAAAATGATTGATCTTACGGTGAAGACACTCGATTCCCAGAATCACGCATTTTCCCTGGCTGACGATGTGAGTTTTTTTTCGGATTTTTCGTATACATTGTAAAGTTCTTCGCTCTCTCTTATTTAAAAAAAAATGTTTTTACTATCATGCTCATCTCATGAATCTTTTTTTTGATACAATAATGTCGTATTGATTGTAAAAAAAAAAACAATGGGTCTTGTAAATGATCTCGTGACAAATATTAATTTCAATCTCAACCTCGATCAATAATTCCGCGTCATTGTTGCTCTATTGGTGTTTTTCTTTTTCTCCATGTTAGATCACCGTTCGTGAGTTTAAGGAACACATTGCTGAGACTGTCAATGTCTCTGCAGATTCTCAGAGGCTAATTTACTGCGGTAGAGTTCTTCAGGATGAAAAGCATCTCAGTGAATACGGTAAACTTTTTTTAACCTAAAATTTTACGTGTTATTCATTATGTCAAGTTATTGCAAATATATTTCTATCTTCAAATTAGATGTTAATGGAAAAGTCATACATTTGGTGGAACGCGCACCCCCGCAATCCACTCAGCGAGGTAACAGCGGGGGCTCGCAGTCGCAGAACCAGAGTCACTGGCAGAGCGAACAACCTCGACGATTTCAGGCTCGGCCACAGTTCAACGGCAATCCCATGTATCTGGGATCAATATCCATTCCAGCCGAAGTTGTCGACAGCCATGGTCGGTGAAACAAACATTTCCGTCATTGTTTAATTTCTTTCAAAATAATAACTAATTGAAATTACTTTATTTTGTTGATTAGTGGACTGGCCAACGCCGCGCCTGAACAGTAGCGTGTCATCCGTACGAATCGGCATTGCAAGACGTATGCTTACACGAGCAAACCATCTTTTATCTTGTCTGGAGAACGCCAATGCACCACCGGGGAATAATTCAGCTTCGAACGATCCCGACCCTCAGGAGAGTGACGAGTTTTTGACAGTCAACGAGCTGGCGATAAATCCTGGAGTTATGTTGAACGAGCATGGAATCAACAGGTTACAGGAAATCCTTGGAGATCTCACTCCTTTGAATGAAACGCGACAAGTCAACGAGATAGCAACCATAATCGCACGGTCGGCCAGGGCTGCTTTTGTTCATCCCATGAGAAGTAACGATCCTTCGACGAGCGAACCATCCGTTTCTGCAGCAGAGTCCACCGGTGACTCTCAATCATCCTCTCAGGAGCAACAATCCGCACGACAGGGAAACACGAGCGAAAATTCTTCACCCAATTCTCGCACAACTCTCGGATCTGTTGTGTGAGTTTTCTAAAAACTTTATTATCGGAAGGATTCTTTCATTTGAGACTTCTACAGTACGTTTGAAATATATTTTTGTTTTTAATAAAGAGTGCCACTGCGTATGCGGATGGTGCAACTCTTGGGAAGTCTGATGGATACTCAAGAACGTCTTCGGCCTTTCCTGTTGCGCTATCAAGAACTGTTGGAACTCGATCCCGTGATACCGGGAGGTCGAACTGCTTCGGGCGAGGACATCGGCACAGTCGAGGAAAATCAGCGTTTCTTCAATACCGTATCCGAGTGCCTTCACTATCTGGCTCACGCCAATCACGCTCTGAGTGACATTATAATCGACGTGAGCCAGCAACCTCCGAGAAATTTGTACTGTCGTCCCATGGTTGTTCAACGCTCGGCTATTTTGCAGGCTGGAATTCCCATTCAAGTCGAGGTTGTTCAACATTGTTTTTCCATGTTTCATTTTCTAACACATGCTTCCCTGAGAAAAACTTGAAGCGAGACTGACCTTTTTTTTCATTTTTAAAGGCTCACATAAGTGTGGATCGCAACGAAGGTAACAACACCGAGAGTAACGAGGAGAACAGCGAGCCTGCAAGCAGACCGCCCCCATCAGCGACAGCCACTTCGTCGGCTTCGCAAAATCCGGTCAATGTCACGATCTCGACCGATCAAGAACCTTCTGCACCTTCTGACCAGCCGGACCAACGAAATCCACAGGTCGAAGCGACGCTCGATGCTATTCTCAACCTGGCTGACAACATGGAAGTTTTGATGGAAATGGGTTCACCCGATGGTACCGGAATTTCGGTCAACGGCGTGAGTGCCACTATCGGAACCGAGCCACCTCAGAATCCAACCAGTAACAACAATAACGACAACAATAATGCTCGTAAGAAGCATTTTTGTACAAAATCTCTTTTCTCCGATCTGCGTAACTTTCTATCTCAATTGAACATTTGTTTAAAGCTGGAACGAGCAGGGTAACTGGCATGTTCCCTTGGGGTCCGGTGCCTTCTCCCAGAGCACTCCGAAATTTGATGTACGTTTTTGCTGGATACATGGCCCAGAGAGTCGCCACTGCAAGCACAACCTCAACCACGACCACGCCAACTTCCACTACGAATTCTTGTGTACGAGACAGAGGCATGGCTACAGGGGTCGGGAGTAGTGCTGCTCCAAATCCTGGACAAAGCACCCAGGCCAGGTTGACACACTTTTTTATTTCTTTACTGTTCAAACGATACGAAAGAACAAAAATTCAATAGAGTCTACATCTTTGATAATATTTTTAAAAAATGTTCTTTTGCAGAAGCAACGTTGGTACGCATCCGACAACTTCTACCCAGACTCGTAGCACTTCTCGTCCTCACGTTTTCCATTCAAGCACTCATCCCCTCGGTCTCGGAGTCGGCATGGGAAGCAATTTTCACTTCGATCAGCTCTTACCATGCAATTCGCATCATATCCGCAGACCAAGGAGTGCTACGCCCAACAACAGTGCGGCGACTTCCTCGCCGCAGCAACCTAGTCAGCCGAGTCAGGTTAACACGCCTAGCGAAAATCTCCAAACACGATCCGGTAAAGATCTACCCCAATCAATGTCATTTTCGAGTCAGTTCTCGCAAAGGAGCAATCCATCATTCATTATCAACCTTTTTTTCGCAGATGGACCACCTGTCGCGTCCCAAAGCGCTGCGAGTTCGAATACTGGTCGAAGTTCGTCTATTGGTCTGCGAGAAGAAATTGAAAATCTGCAAAGAAACGGAGCGTGAGTAAAAATAAGAAATGATTTAGATTTTTTCACCCTAGTAATTTACATTTTGCATAAATTGAAAAATGTTTTCAGAGAGTCTGGAAGTACCGTGACGTTTGAAGAATTGTTGTTGGCGCGGGGAATAAATCTTACTTGTTCAGACGAATCGTCCAACAGTTCATTGCTTCAACGTCTCTTTTCCATTTTGGTGAGTATTTTTTTTTCGCAACGGTGCGCGATTTTTTTTTTGTAGTAAGGGTATAAAATGGTCAATATTTTTAGGCGAGAATCGAGTTGAGTGAATGGCATTCCTTGCTGACTACTGGAAAATTTAGTCGCGCAGAAACTTCGCGTAGATTACGCTCTCTCTTGACGAGCTGGGTTTTGACCTATTCCCTTGATGGCGAGCAGCGTTTCATTGATGAATTGACTACTGAGATTTCTTCATATCTTGAACGTTTTTCTCTAATCGACAACCAGCCTATCAATGTCTTTCAAGGCAAAATTTTGACTGATTTGGATAACATTATCGATGCATATATTCCAATTCTTGTTCGAAGCATTTTAAGTAAGTATCAAGTATATTTTTTTCCTTATTTAACGATACTTTATACTTTAACTATTTTTATCTTCTTCATCCGATTGCAGCAAAAGAACCGACAGACGAAGAATGGCTTTCGACCAACATGATGAAAACTCTGCGCGATTTCGCGAGCAATCTGCACTTACAATTTGTGGGTCGAATGACTAGAAAACCGAGACAATTGCAAGATTTTGTTCGGAGATTAACAGTAATTTTTTTATTTCTACATCTTACTAAATAGTACCGTTTAATAGAAAAGTATTTAATAAATTCTTGTCCTCGACAGAGAGCGGCGATGAATGGGCAGAACGAAGAGCTCCGTGAATTTGTGCTGGGAAGCGTTCTGGAATGGATCTTCGAGCATTTGAGGCCGAGTCTCAATCTGGTAGATTCTAATGTATACAGTGACAACGAGTTTTTTGCCACGAACGAGAATACGATCGACCCCAAAGTCGAGGAAACGCAGTTGCAGTCTGCGCCGGAGGTAAAATAAAGTAACTTACAAAAAATAAGAAAAAAAGAGCACGAGATAAAGTGATTGTTTTTTGTTCAGCCAATGGAAACGGAAGAAGCGAGTGGAAATCGACCGACAAACGATCCTCTGGACATCGATGACGGCCAGGAAATACCGACAACTTTCCCTGGACACGAGCAAATTTTGCCCGTGAGTTATTAAATTTTTTCGTAAATTTTTTATTCTCGTCAGCCGAAGAAATTGAATAAAGTGTTTGCCGATTCAGGATTGGGTCCCGATAATCGCGCGAGACGGTGTAAGGCAGAGACGACAGTTGCAGCTCGAGAGTGGCGGAGTGACGACGCTGAGCGACGCTTACCTCGATGGTTTGCCGAGCAAGCGCAGGCGCCTCGTCGAGCAGCAAAAGCCGCGTTTGCTCGTGAGCCCGAGGCCGAATCACGCCTCGATACCGGCCTCGATGGAGCGTCTCGTGCGGATGAGCGTCGTCAGAGCGGGCGTTGAGGAGGCTGACGGTGCGGCGGCCGCCGTCGCGGCTGATCCCGCCGTCAGACGGGCCTTCGGCCAGGCCATCCGGGAATGTCTCAATCCCCGGAGGCTCCAGACTCCCGATTTTCCGGACGCTCGACGTTTTCCAAACGCCACGAGCTTCTTCACCGACAAAGAGAGTCCGCCGAAGCAATAGAGGGAAAAACCTTTCAAAAGAGAGAGAGAGAGAAAATTGATGCGGAACAAAATATTAGCAAGAGAGAAACTGCGCATACGCTGATCTAACCAGCGGGTGCGGATAAAATCATAATATTAATCAACATTTGCGATAAATGATTTATCATTGTATGTACGCTGTTATGACGTATCATAACTAACCACGAGGATAATATCGAGGAATAACGCCCCGTCGACGAGGACTGCAACGCTGCGAAAGATGAACGAGCACCCTCGTACGGAGGTTTATTTATGAATTCTAGGTGAAAAATATTAACTTTTAAATAACACTATATCATTCAACTCGTATTAGTCTTAGGTTCCGAGCGTTTGAGATTTTTTTGTGAAAAAAGGAGGAAAAGAAATGAAGAAACATTTGTTTACCAGTCTGTACTCACGTACGTATAGTTTTTGCAGTTATCGGGATGATATTTTTGGTTTTTCTCCCTTTTTTTACGAATCTTCCTCGAAACTTTTGTCACTCGGTAGTTGCAACTACGCACTATGGGGCTTTTTTTTAGCAAAAAATGATAACTGATTCCCCTTTTTGCCAAATAAAATATATAAATGAAAATATCGCGCACCGTTGATAGAAACATTTATTACGAATCGATCCTCTTAAAGTAGTACTAGCAATACAGTCTAATTAAAAAAATGTTATCCTGGTTTATCTTCGTACCATGTGGTTTTTCAGAAAAAGTTTATTAAGAAAAGTTGTTACTAATTGATACAAGAATAGCATACTCAAAATTCATACAAAAATACATACTTGCTACGTATGTATGAAAATTAGGAAAATCATAATCTTCGGATTTAAAAAAAAACTAAAGTTAACTTTTTTTAAATTTACTTCAAAGAGCTGTGCAAAATTTCAAAAAGTTTCACAATCCAGAGGTCAAGACATCAAGAATTGAAGATCGCAATATTTAATACGTGCTCTTATGGGAGAGTACAGAAAATAGTGATTTTTGACAATAAGTATCTCGAGTTCTACGTAGTGAAGCATCTTAATATTTAATATACAATTTCACATTGTATCAAAGAAGGTTTTTGCAAATTTCCAACAAAATCCTAAAAAAAACAATTTTATGATAGAACTATCTCAATTAAATTTTAATTCAAGAACAAATCAATTTTTATCGTTCGGTTACGAAATTTTTATATAGAACCAGTTTTAGTCGATAAAGTAACAATTACAGCGATCGGTGGGTGAGTCCTGTCACATCGATTGAGCAAATAATCAAGCTGTAGTTGAGACATTGCACGTCAGATGGCGCCAAGCGTCCAGCGCCATATTGTTTTCTCACAATTTTCGAAAAAGTAACCATTTTCCGATATAAAAACAACTTGTTTTCATTTCAGAATGAGTCCCCGGAGATATTTCCGACGTTATATCGAGAATCGTGGTGATTTCGGGAATAATTGTTCCAACATTTTCAGTAAATTGTGCGCGAAGTATATAATTCGGAAAGCTGGATATCGGACTAAGCGAGATATATCTAGAAGACAATCAGCGGATTATCGCGGAGATGTTCAGGCTTCCGCGTTACGTAAGTCCTTTTCTTTTTTTTTTCCTCAAAAACGGCATGTAATGTCATCGCGCATGTAAAACAACGGCCATTTGGAGGTTAACTGCGCGAAACGAGGTTACGCCGAGGAGTAGCGCAATAAAAGGCGAGGGAGCAAAAATAGCAGAGAGCTCAGTCCAGCGCGATATTGAAACAGAAGAAAACATTCGAGATGCGTTGTCGCGCGTCAACGAGGAAACTTTCGTCCCGAACTTTGAACCGCCTCGTCTCGTTCGAAGAAAATCGCGAGCCGGTCGGGTTTTCGTCTCGAATTGCGAAAAGGAGCGATGCGAGGGAGATAAATGAATTTTTGAAAAATCTCGCGAATCGTCGATGTTGATCGTCCGGGAGAGTTTTTCCCATTGGTGGAAGGGGTTCGGGGGATTGCGGCGCGAGAAAAAGATAAACCGGGGCGGGAGGGAGGGAGAGAACGGAAATGCGAGCACCTCGTGCGGTATTAATTGGCCGGACGTGGAGGAGAGCGGGAGCTTTCGAGAAACGAGGCTTCCTCGGACAAAAAAAGAGAAAAGAAATAAAAAGGGAGCGAGAATAAAATTGGGGATGGTGATAATAGCGGGGTTGCCATATACCAACTGGGGAACAACTTGCTGGGAGACACTCGGCGCAGAGGGGAGGGGGGAATGGGGAAAAGACTGCAAAGTTCGTGGCACGGAAACGTTCGTTTCGTGCATCTTTTTTTTTCTGCCTCTCTCTCTCTCTCTCTCACACTGTTATTTCTCTTTTCTTTTTCGCCAGTAATATCTATCGCACTCCGTCGCTCGCCGTGATCCCGAAGAGCCTCCTACCGCGGTCATTTCGCTCCGCGTTCCGCGCGACGGAAAAAAAAACCGAGGCTTCGTCTCTCTCTATCTTTCGGGGCGCTCGATCGCGTTCTCGCTCGGTCTCTCTACGTTTTGTATACAGTTATGGAGTCGTGAACGTTTTCACGTATAGTTATATAAAGAGCCCCCCGTTTTTGTACACGAAGCACACACAATAAAGGTCGCGAGTCCGCGCGGACCGAGAACTTTGGTCTCTTTTGTTGGGCTCTCGGTGAGCCGCGATTGGCCACCGCGGCCGGATAAAATCTCGAGGATTGGACTTTTTACGTGTACGCGAACGCCCCGGGTCGCGCGTAGGCGTGACGACAATTTTTACGGCGCGGCGTTGGTCCGCGCGGAGAACAGCGACTTCTTATAGGCCGGGCGACGGCGGTCCGCGCGGACTCGCCTCGCTCGGAAGAGAAAAAGGAGCCGAGCGACGAGAGAGCGAGAGGGGAAAAAAGAGCTCGAGGTTAAGATGCCTCGGCAATCAAGTAGAACCTTCGGGCAAGCAGGGGCGGTTATGGGTGGTTACCAACCAACGCGGGAGGGATAGTATTCGTCAAGGGTGTGAGAAGCACGAGTGCCTCTGCGATAGAGAGAAAAAGAGATAAAACGAGGCGACGCCGACAGAGAAAGAGAGAGAGAGAGAGAGAGAGAGAAAGAGAGAGAAAGAGGATAAAAAGCGCTCAAGCGAAGCAAGAATACAGTAGAGCGAAGTAAAGCGAGAGAACCTGAAGGCGGCCATATTTAGAGAAGGAAATCAGTGAAGAGCATTCGCGTTTCGAACCTCTCTTTCTCTCTCTCGATTCCATCTCATCACCCCTTGTTTCCTTCTCTCCTTTTTTTTTTATATATTAATACACGGGGTGATTCAGAAATTAAGCTAGCAATGTGCACTCGAACAGCGAGCCCCGGCCGCCCGAAAAAGTCCGACATTAAAGAGAGGTTTTACCCTGCTAAAATCATCTCGAAACTTTGGCAGCCAATTTTTTGCTCTTCCTCCCGCTCACCCACCCTCACCCCCTCGCCTCTCCCCGTTTTTTCTCTCTCGACAAAAGCTTCGCCGATTCTCGACGTTTCGCTCTCGCAACGAACAAAAAAAAGAGCCTCTCAATTACAACGCCCACGGTAATTGAATATTTTTTTAACCGATTGTTTATATCGCATGATAAATCTTGTCATTTCCCGACGCCGAAACTTTTGTTCTCGCGTTTGCCGGGGGGTTCGCGATCGATCGGGCATCGATTTTTCGCTCATTCCGCCGAAATATATACGCGCTCTCGTGCGATCGGAGAGATAAATAAACGCGCGTAACTCCGCGCTCGGAAGAGGGAAAAATCGGGAGGGAGACGAGAGTGGAAAAAAAAAGCAGCGGACTCTCTAACCCGAGCGTGTACAGCATGTCGAAACACGTATTAAAAATAAAACAAAATGAGAAAACGGGGGAGAGAGAGAGAGAGAGAGAGGAGCATAAGAAGAGGAGGAAAAAAAAGCCCGAAGAGATTCGCCGATGTATAGCTATTGGCAATTTCGATATGGAACTCTGTGTAGATGGCGTGTGCTCCGGGTATTTTTCGTCGGCGGGCTCCGCCGACTCTCCGAGCGGGGAGTATACGCATCTCGCATACGAGAATTGAGGATTTAACGAGGGGTATGAGGCTTTGAAATTCTCGTATTGAGAGAAGCGGAGAAAAGAGAGAAGAAGAAGAAGCGAAACGAGAGAGAGAGAGAGAAAGGGAGACGAGTCTCGTAAGACGAAACGGTTTTTCCTCTCTTCTTATTTTTTTTTCCATACCTCTACATTCTTTTCACGATTCCTTATTTTTTCCTCTCCTTCTACACTCTCGAGAAGCTGCTGTATCCGAGTCCTCGGTGTATACGGAATTAATGAATGTATTATATAGCGTCGTTTCCAAGGGACCTCTTTCTCTCGCTTTTTAACTCACCCTCCTTCTCCTCCTCCTCCTCCTTTTTCTTCTTCTCGTCTCCCCCCCCCCTCCTTCCATCCTTCTACCAACGTCTGGATAAACAGAAAAAAATGGTGAAAAAAAAAGAATCAAAGCGTTTCGTCTCGCGATATCAGCTTTCGCTAAAGTATATTCTACACTTGTCCGATGTAAATATATTCGCGCGATGTGCGCGCATATATTTTTTTTAGACCGGTTGGTAAAATCTTCAGGAGCCTGGATTAATCTTATAATCCTCAAACTTATATCATGTTCAATTTTATGACATCTCGAGGGAGTATCTGCGCTACAACATATTTACAGCTGTGTTAAATCAATGCTTACGATATATTCATTCTCGCGAGGCTTCACGTATGCGCATACGTTCCTTTGTACGGGCCCGCGTATACAGGATGTCCCACAATCGAATATGTCGAGTTAAACTTCCCAAAAGTTTAATCATACACTGAGAGAAATCGTATCAATTGATTTTATCGTAAAGTGACAACTGCACTATAATTATTTTAGGACTTGATACATTCAGATATATTTTGAATATGGAAAAAAATTAAATATATTTTAGGATGTAGAATCTAAATATTTAGTTTTATAGTTACCAATAATGCATATAATTGTCACTTTTATATAGTAAAAGTACATTCAAATAGATTTTGAATTTGAAAAAAAATTAAATACATTTTAGGATATAAAATTTAAATAGTTTAAATAATTTAATTTTATTATACCCAGTGCATAGTTGTCACTTTTATGTAAAAAAATTTACAATATTTTTCTCTCAGTGTACACTCCCTATATCGAGAGAATTTGATACGAAATTTTTTGTGCAAAAAATTATTATTACGATTTTTTTTCATTCTGTGGTATAAAATTTTTAATTTTGAAAAATTTTCGTATATAAAATCTAACAAATTTGATTATAAAATTTTCAGTATTGTTTTGTATAAAAACCTCAATTAAAAAAAAACTATTATCGCGACTTTACAAAAAAAAATAGCAAATACACAGATTTTTGAAAAAATAATAATAATTTTTATTTTACGCGTTACGAACGTTTTTATTTGTTTCTTTACCCTTTCTTTTTTTTCTTGAGAATCCAATTTTCTCTTCTATATGCTGTATATATTTTCGCATCGATTTCTTGCGCAGTCTGTATACGAATAATCGTGTTTAGCATGCTCGAACCGTCTTGGTTGATTTCTCGCTTCTCGATACTCGAGAATAACGCGACACCCGCGAGAGCGCGACACGAGTTTTCGCAACGGCGGTACACGTTTGCGCGAGAGTCACCACCGTATACTTTGTTAGCATAATAGTCAATCGGTTCTCCCAATGACAAAAACCGGATTCCCGCGAGCACACTTTCCGACTTTTACATTTTTCTCCGAGATTTCGAGGATACTTTGCCGATAAAGTCTGAATAGCACACCTCGCGGTATTGCGAGCGAACTCGTAAAGCGGATAATTGTTTCGCAGAAACGAGAGTGCGAAGCGAGAGAAAAAATAATCGCTGGCTCCTAAAATTTGACAATTTTCACGCAAATAAAAAAAGTAACGTGTTATACGAGCGATAGTTTTAAAAATATGAAGATTTGATAAATTTTTTGTATTTTGTTCTTAAGCATGTGAAAAAATCATGTGTCAAATTTGGATATCATTTAATTGAACGGTTTTAGAGTTATCAAACTTCAAAATTGTTGAGATTTAGTATTTTGCTTCTCATGGAAAATTCATAAATTCGCACTGAATATAAATTTAAAAATAAGAGATGAATTTTGAATTGTGCATTATTTTATAGAATTTCTTTTTCTTCGCATAATGTGTGCTCTATTCCCATAAATTGATTATGAGCTTCATCCCTTTTTTAAAATAGAATATTTGGTCGCAAAATTTCCTGTAGATAACAAAAATATTACTTATACGGGGCGCAATCCAAGAATTAATATTGAAAAATTGATAAAACTGATGCAAAAGCCAATTTTTTGGCTCATTCAATATGAATTATTGGATTTCGCCCTGAATAATTAACATTTTCGTTATCTACAGGAAATTTCGGATCAAATACGCTCTTAAAATTAAAAAAAAATTAAAAAATTTGGTGAGTCACACTGGGTCTCGTGGACCCATGAAAATTTCAATTTACCATGTCTTACCTTTCTCTTGATAAAATCAGCTTTATTAACGGTGATTCATTCAGAGACGATACGAATCTCCCTAATTTTCTGCTCACTATGTTCCGTGGGCCTTGCACTTTATTCACTACACCATACAAAACTCAATATTTTTTCTATTTTCTTTTTTAATCAAATTAAAATCGGATTATCGAATATTACATGGGTAAATGAAAATATATAGTCCTAATAATTTATGATAAAAAATCTAATTATTCGAAGCAAAACCGCTATTAAAAAACTGTTCGAGCAAATATAAAAGAAAATAATACTATGTAGAATAAAATAACACGATCGAGATTATTTGCGTCGATTGAACAGCACTTTCATCCACACTGACATTTTTTTAAATATTTTGAAACGATATTATAAATTTAAAACACTTGAAACACTATTCACTTTTCGTATATGATTGAAAATAACGCGGACACTGAATTCAACTTATCAAATTGTAACAAAATGTTTTTCGGTATAACAAACTACCTGGCGAGACCCGACACGTCTTACCCCGACACTTTCTACCGGGCTACTGATTCCAAATTGCATCATTAATGCGAATAATTAAGATCGGTTTTTCCCTCAACCTCGACCGATCACCATGGAAACCATAATGACCGAGTCATTAACGAAAATTTGAAAATTTTTTTCCTCGTTACGGTCGATTAATTTTCTCTCTCTTTTTAAATGTTGCCATTTAAAAGGCAAGTTGCCAATTAATAGTCAAACTAAGACTAAAAAAAATTGGCAACACTTTAACAAAGGCCAGAGTCTGGATTTTACGAATATTGAACATCAAGAATTTACTTTTTTTCTGGAGATCGTCCGTGCTTTATAGATAAACTCTGTGCTGTTACGTCTAAAACGTAATAATAATAAGAAACGGAGAGTGTAATTGTTTTTTCTGATAGACGGGGGAATACAGATGATGAATGGAATAATAATCGAGAGTGGAGTAATCGCGTCGAGAATAAGCCTTTCACCGATGAGGACCGAAATGAGCTTCCCTTTCACGATATCGAGTCTGTGAAGCGTCTTAAACGCGTTTACTCACGGTGTATATACCGTCTCGTCTATTCACACGTTTGATTTTTCAGCCTCTCACCGTTTCCATCATCTCGCCATCAATCGAGCGTCGAGGATGATTCTTCCCTCGCACGCTCTTTAACGTTGGCGTCGTAGCTCTTGTACGAAATTCCAATTAAAGAGAAATCAGGCCGAGATTCGGGCAATCAATGTCAGCAGCGATGAGAAAAGAAAAGAGAGAGAGAGAGAGAGAGACGTTCCGATTGCTCGGACAAAAAATGAAACGGAGTAAATGTGTATTGAGAGACTGTGGACAGCCATGGCGAATCGGAGTAATCGACCATCCGTTTCTCGCATATATACGCGCCGTGTATTTTAAAAGAAATAAAAAGAAAGCGCGATCGAGAATATAAAATAAATTGAAAAGCGAAAACGGACGTGCTGCTCGCTCTAAGCCGGCCGATAATTCGATAAAATAATATCACTTGACGAACAAATTGATGGAACAATTGCGCTTAATTAACGAAATACGTCGAAATCAAATAATAACCGCGCGCGTATGCGAATATATATATATACATATGTTATATACGACGTGTAAAGGCTTTAACCAATATTTACGACATTCATACGAGAGAGATTTTCCGTGCGCGCTCTAAGGACTTTGCTTTTCCTGAAATTACTCATACGCGCGTACGCATATAAACGCCAAAAATATACTTGTATATCGCTCGGCTTAAATTTATATTATGTACTTATTTAATTGTACATAACGTGCGCCGAGTATATAACGCGGAGTTTCAAACGCTTTCGTCGAAAGAGAGAAAATGTCGAAACGCTCGAAGCTCTGTCGAGAGTTGTAGCTATTGCAGTTCGCTGTGCATGCATCGGAGCGAGGAGGAAAGAGAGAGAGAGAGAGAGAGAGAGAGAGAGAGCGAGAGAGAGAGACATCATTTGAGTTTGTGCACAGCTCGTAGCTCTTGCTAGCACCGATTGATGGTCGTGCCAATTGGCAGCCGAGCACTTGGCAAGAATGATGCAATTAACCAATAAATGCGTTTTGCAACGAGCGAGAAATACGCTTGTTACGAAGCCGGCCAGGAGGAAAGAGAGACCAAGAGAGAGAGAGAGAGAGAGAGAGAGAGAGAGAGAGAGAGAGAGCGAGTGCATATCCTAACCGCTTTATACAACGAATCCCACACAGTAAATACCAATGTATATACGGAAATTTACGTTTATACGATCGTGAGCTTGTATAGGATAAACGCGTGGTGAGTCGTGTGATGGACATCTTGTCTCGCACATCCTATCTCTACTCCTATCGTTCTGCATGTGTACAAAATTGACATATTCCATGCTCATTTTATTCACCTCGCGCGCGAACCTCGATAAAAGTGATTAAACATTTTTTTTTCTTTCCCCTCACCACCCTTTGTTCACGCACTCCTGAACACATCGTCTCGTTAAATTATCGAAGCGCACCCCCGCTACTCCCGCATCGTGTGCAGAAGCAAGAAAGCTCTCATTTTTATGCTTCCGAACGTCATTTTTTTCCGCTCCGGGTATTTTTCGACTCGAACAATGTTTCTCGACGGGAAATATATGTAATGTGCGGCCGCATATCCCCGCGCGCTCGGTCGGACGGGCGTTTATCAAGTTTGGAAAGTGTGACGACGAGAAAATGATTTCGCGAATTATTTCGTTAATTGCGAGGCGTGCGGTAATCCTTCGTATATTATAGATGTATATAATTTCAATTATTCCGCTGTAACGCTCCATGATTATTATTACGAGAATCGCAACGCCCGCGCCACAAATCACTTCATTTGCCGTGCACTAATTCAAATATAATCACCCATTTTAATTAATGAATCATCGAAACTTTGATCGGACGTTCGTTTCGATACACCATGTACTTTTCCTCCATCAAATTTATTTTTTTGACGTTTCCAACTGTAGCTTCTTTTTTATCTTTCACGCTCGAAATTCTCATCACAATAATCTAGAAAATATGATACAGTTCGTAACAAGATCTCTTTCGCGTTTCCTCACGGCTCGTTGATGCAGAAACGAGTAAGAAAACTGAATAAGAGTCTAAGAAATACAAGAATACGATCACGCGAGAGCTGACGAAGAAAAAATGCTTATCTCTCGTTTCTCATGAGTTTCGGCAAATAGAGCGTCCTCTGCCCCGTGGAATGCGGTCTTCGGCCTCATGCTGATGCAGGTATTTAAAAATATAAGTATATGTATACGTATATAGCTCGAGGGAAAAAAAAAACTTAGCTCGTGTGGAGTAGTCGAGCATTCATTCAATTATTGCCTCGACGTCGTGATCGTAATCTCGTCTGTATCTGTGTCCGAGCGCGTCAACATTTTCGACGTAGTAATTCGAAACATACAAAATTTCCCGAACCGGCGGACCTTCTTGTTAATTAAAACTGATACGTCCATTTGGATTACAAACGGAGACACGAGTCATCCAAAAAATGAGCTTTTGTCAGAAATGCACCAGTGTGTTTTTATAGTTGTTTATGGAATTTATTTTTTGTTTAAAGCGAATTGTATACAAAAAGTTGTGAATTTTTGTCGTGCTTGTACGTTTGCGATAGATAAATTCTATTTTTCGAGTTGATGAACTGACTGAAATACACATTGCGTCATTGTTTCTCATTCGTCTGAAATCCTTTATGGGGCAAAACTTCGTCGTTTGTGCGCGATATAAAAATAAAAGAAATAAGAAATTCCGAGACGTTGGCAAAACACCGATAAGCGAAACGAGAGATTCTGCTTCCGTTCATCAATTTTGTGTACACGCGCGTTAGATAACAAAAATCTCCCATCTCTCTCTCTTCGTTCGTTTTCTATCTGTCGCGACGTTCCCCTCTCGAGTTTCTTATCAATTGAATTACACGATTACTTCTGTATTCATTCTCGAAGTGAATCAAGAGATTTATCGCGAGAGCCCGCCAAAAAACTCAACAACGATAAAAAAAAGAGTGCGGAATGAAAAAAAAGCTGGCAACAAAGTGTGTTCCATTATGCAAATATGCAGAGAGTCAAAAGCAGAAACATCGAACGTGAGAAGAAAAAGATATTCTCTCCAAAACATTTTTTATAGTCACTCGGACGCTTCACGCGCCCTTGCAGTATTTTATGTGAATTTAAACCTGCTTTAACAAAAAAGTGTGTATTTTATTTTTTTACATTTTTAACATTTCGTCTGTAAACGTTTTTTCTACACCTCCCATTTGTAAATGTGAGTTTTTCGCTTTCGGCCATTATTTCATCCCCTTAATGCACTAAAAAGATTCTGAAAAAAATTTATGCTGATGCTGTTCGAAATATTCATATTTTAAAGTACCTATTGTTAAATTCTCGAAAATTTAATTTTTTCATACATTTCTTTGTTGAATAAATGAATAAATTGGGAAAAAATTTTAATTTATACAAAAAAAAAATTGTAACTCAGAGAAAAATGAAGATAAAAATAATTTTCGCATTATTGTTTTCAATATTCAATAAAATTATCCGCACTTAAATATTTATCAAATAATCTTCATTTCGATTATTTCACATCAGTTTTTAACATTAAAATAGTGACATGCTTGAATAACTTTTTGAGGAGTTGTTTTATCAAAAAATGAAAAGGGATCCTTTTCGTATAGAGCGTTAAATTCCCTATGAAAATATGTATGAAAATTTATGTATTCAACTTCGTTATTGGCTCCGAAATTCTAAAAGAAAAAAAAATTTCCAATGTTATTCAAATGAGACATAAAACATGACAAATTGACACCTTTAAACAATTTTGTTAAAGGCTAAAATTTGGACAGGAATTCTCTTGAAAATGTTAAACGTTCGTCTGCAAAAAAAATATAATTAGTGTTTTTTTTAACCGGCTTAATATGTATGTAGCTTTAATGTGCACGAGCGAAAATGCTATTTGAATATCATAATGTTTTGTAGATTTCATGTTGATTGAAAAACGATGGAAAATCGCATAGCGAGATGCATGATAGCTGAAATGCATATAATAACGCAAAACCCGCGGAAAATGTCTGGTTAACAGCGTGAAATGAATTTTCCTTTTCTTTCCGTCGGTCGCGCGCATTCATAACGCGAGCGAAAACGTGTAACTACGGAAACTCTAAACGAGCCTAATTAACAGGATTTCCGAGTTTTCCCATACGATTTCCGAGATTCGCTTTATTACAAGTGGCTCCCGCCGTACACCGGCTCTCTTCCTCTCCCGCCCATTAGGTCTACCTATTAACACAAATACAATGGATTTCTCCCCGGTACACACTCGTTAATTGCCGTTGCTTCAGGTATTCGCCGCGGGCGAGTCGGGCTCGCACGAAACCGCCGCGTGTGTGCACCAGCCCGTGCAACGGCATTGAGAGGCCTCGCGGTATATCATACATCGCTCAGCCTTCATATATACATATATCCGCCCTCCCAAAACTCTCAATTATCACACCAATTTTTATTTTTACATTTTTCACCCATATACTTATATAAATTTTGTTTTTTTTCCTATTTACTTTTTTAAGGTAGTTCGATAGCTGTATAAAAAAGGGGCCGCTCCCCTTCACGAAAAAGTAGTGTTATAAAAAGGTAGAACGTATTACGAATTTTTGAAATTATCAGTAAACATAGAAGAAATATAGTTACGCTATTTTTATTGAATTTTTTTTCACTTGGACTGAAATTTGAGTGTCTAATTTTGTCCAAAATAGAAGAGGTGGAAAATTTTCACTACAATGATTTTTTTTTTCAAAAATTGGACGGTATATCATGCTGATCTTTTTTTATATAATTTCTGTAGGTGGTACTCTAACATTTTTAATTTTTTCATAATTTTTTAAAATGTAGTTTTAAAGTTATATTTTTATAGATAATTTTTTGGTGACGTTTCGATGGAGAAATCGCTTAACTTTAACTTTAAATATCTCAGAAACTAAACGATAGAATTACTCAATTCTTTTTCCACTCAATTTGCTTCCTTTTTCTACAAAACATATAATTTTTTCAAAATTTTGTCAATTAAAAGATCATTGCTATCGAACTATACCTTGACACGTGTTAACAGATGGCAAAATCACTAAACTTTAGCTTTAAACATCTCAGAAACTAAATGGTAGAATTACTCGATCCTTTTTTCATTCAGCTTGTATTCTTTTTCTCCAAAACATACAATTTTTCCAAAATATACTTAAATAAACGGTGTCTTTGCTATCGAACTACCTCAATAAAAAATGAAGAAAGCGAGAAACATATGCGAACCCTTCAGAAAAACGAAACTCCCTTATATTTTATGCAGGGACTCCTGCACACGCGGAGCGAATCGGAGCAAACACGAGGGCACACATGTAAATATGGGGGTACGAGTATTTGGGTATATATACGTACATATATATATAAAGATATAGGCGTGTACGGTTACGAGAGTATCGAGTTTATCGAGAGGTTGTCTCCTCGTGTTCACTCTCTTGGGTGTCCACTCGAGATTTCTCACACGCACGTACACACGGACGCGTTTTATTCCCCAGTCGTGTCCGCGTATCTCCGTTCGGAGCGCACACAGCGTTCTCCTCGCTCTATCGCTTTCAGCAATCGCTCTTTTATTTTTCTTCTTTCTTTTTATAACTTCTCCTCTTTCCTTCTCGTCGCTCATCTCTCTCTCTCTCTCGCTTTCTCCGATCGTTACAGACGTTAACAATAAACGACGCCACTCTCGATAATTGAATATTCCTTTGTGAATAAAGTCTGGTTAATCTCGTGACAGATATCCGAGTGTCCCGTAACGTACTAATTTCCCACTGACGTATCTGATGTCGTAAACATTACGCGCACGAAAGACAGTTCTCAGCGAGGGATAAGCAAAACAGAGGGCTTCCTGGAATTTGGGAGAATCGAATCGTTATTTCCTCTCCGAAAGAGACACGTCTATAAATTCTTTCGTATATCGGTTTCCTTCTTTTTTGTTTTTTTTTTCTTCGTTTTTTATACTCGAGCGCATTCGTCGATCCCGACGTTGAATTATTGGCGAAAATCTAACGAACCAACGGTGTGGATAAATAATTATAAAATCATTGGACCCTGGTTATTCTTGATAGATTCGAGAACAAAGTGACAGAGATCGTTTTTTGTTTTTTTTTGGATGCCTCAAATTTGTTCTTAGAGCCCGCGCGGGCGATGGAAACGCGCGGAATGTAGGCGTCGAGACGCCTCTCGTCGTTGAAGAAAAAGAATGAGAGAGAGAGAGGGAACGAGATGAGAGGTTAGGGAGAAAAAAAAGAGGGAAAAGAGGTTAGAGCGTGTATACGGTGTGTAGTGGCGGTTGGAGTTGACGGCAGCGACGCCGAGTGTGGAAGAAGCGAACGAGAGTGCTCTCGTGCGAGGAAAAAGAGAAGCGCGAGAGAGATCGCGTACGCGAGCTCTTGGAAGACGCTCACTCGCGCCCGCGCACCGGCAGAGCGCGACCGACGAAAAGGAAAATAAAGAGTTTTCGTTGGAGAGACGAGGACGAAGTTTTTCGGTGGCGAGGACGCGTCCGAGTGAGACGGAGTATCGTGCGCGCGCGCTCAGAAAGTGACGAGAAACAAGCATCAGAGAAGCGAGAGAGAGAGAGAGAGAGAAAGCGAACTTATGTTCTCGCGTGTATAAGAGACTATCCACGGTTATTTCCCCTCCATCCCCACTTTTTTTCCGCCTGCGCGCTTGGAAGCCGAGTCTTGGCGGCGTCGAGGAAGGACGGAGCGATTTGAGCCCGAGAGAGACGGAGAGCCTCGAAAACCACGTGGTAGTGTCTCCGCGGCTCGGAGTGGGGCGAGCGCCGCCTGGTGGGGAGAGCGCTCTCCCCGCCGCTCGCTGGCTCGCGCGTTCAGTTGTCTCCCGACCGTCGCGGGTGATGTTTCGCTGTTACGCGCTTTAACGGTCAGTTACCGTGGAATACGGTATAAATAATCGACATTCCCCGTGTACCATGTGGATTATCGCCCGGACGCTGCTGCACGCTCGCAGTCGGTGCTTCTACGCCTGTGGATTATAAATTAACGAAAAATTCTCCACGACGAACGGGGGCTTGGGAGTTTTTAATAAGTTTCAGAGTGCTCGTCGACGATTCGTCCTTCGACGAGATATATTACGCGTTTGTCTCAAAGTGCGCGCGTGCTTTTTCTTCCACGATACTATTAAGAACGGAGTGCGCCAACGGGGCTCGCCCGTTTACGGAATAATAGAGTTTGGATAAAGTAACGTGGCAGTCTCGCCTCGCGTTTTTTCCTTGTTCGCCAAGGAACTCGAGATACGGGAGGAGCGGGATTAATATTTTAGATCGAAATATTTTCATTATCGCCCTCGGAGCTCTTTTTCCTCTCGGCCGTTCGATTTTTTTTTCCCCCTCGTCCGCGACGCACACGAGCGTTATGACGAAAAATACGGGCGTCTCGTCGCGCGCTATCGGGCGTCGATGCTCCGTCAGATAAATCGAGTGAACGCCCGTACCTAATCCCGTGAATGTTTGTGCCCGGCGAGTGAACACGTGGATCGCGATTCGCGAGTGCAGTGAAATCTCCGGTATTGAGGGAATTGAGAAAAATCGAGGGCAAAGGTTCGTTTTTGTGATTATCGTGAATCGTGATAAGAGAGCGACAGAGCGATTAAAGAGGGCGGGAGGGAAGGAGAGAAAAAAGAGAAATTTGTGGCCCGAGGGCCGGAGTCGCGCTCCGAATTTCGTATTTTATCCCAGAGCGGGGATAACGAGCGACAAACTCTCTGCTGCTCTCTTTCGTTTTTTCGTTGGAGTTTGAGCGTCGGCGAGGTCGGGTCGCCGACGCGTTTAACGCGCTCGAAGAGAGATACGGAACAAGCGTGCTCTCTCGAGGGCGTCTACGCCGGAACTGAGGCGGACCTTCGCGCTTTCGCCGCTGTGGAGCACTCGGCGCGGAGCTACCCACCGGGACGGAGATAGAGATAGCGCTCTATCGTGTTGGAGCGAGAGAGAGAGAAAGACAACCGGGTAAGGATGTATCCGAGCGCCGGCATTAACGCGGCAGCTGTGGCCGCGGCAGCTGCTGCACGACACCCGGTAAGTTTTCCGTTCCTTCTTCCATGCAAACCAATTTTATTTTCTCTTTCTTTCCCTCTCTCTCTCTCTCTCTCTTCCTACTTCTCGCCTCTTTCCTTTTTTCTTCACTTGACCATGCATTCATACGAGCCATTTAAATAACTCGAAAATTATCACGTTTCTCGTATCGTCGAGACATAAACTTAAATTACGTTGGAATATTTACTGTTGCGCTTTCTAAACGACGACACCGATTAAAACTTCGGTTAATGCTCGATGAGATCTGTCAGGGAAATATATAAATATCTTTTGCTACCAATATTCGAGATGTCCGAAATTCTTTTGCAGTTTTTTTTAACTTATCTTTTCTAGAGTTGTACAAGAATGTCGTTTTTTGCTATTTTTTTTTCTTTGGGAGTTTTGAGAAAAAATGTAAAGGATTTGATTTGAAACTTTGTCGAACGCTATCGTGCGTTTTTAACAGGAAAATAAAAGTAAATATATTTTAGAACCAAAATTTGAGACGTCCGAAATTCTATTGGAATTTATTTTACTTATCTTTTCTAGAGTTCTACAAAAATGTCAATTTTTGCACATTTTTTTCTCGGAGTTCCAAGAAAAAATGTAAAGGATTGAATTTGAAACTTTGTCGAACGCTATCGTGCGTTTTCAACAGAAAAATTAAAGTAAATATATTTTACAACCAAAATTCGAGACGTCCGAAATTCTTTTTATAATCTTTTTTCTGGTCTTG
>JAPYYW010000073.1:0-99137 GCA_030522545.1 Cremastinae sp. A BG-2022a | reverse complement strand
CGTGATAAAAATATTTTTAATTCAAGTTTTTATTAATTTTATTAATAATTTAGACTTAAATTTAATCAATATAAATTAATTGTCAACTTGACTACTCATGTGACGGCCGAACTACCTTAAACTGCATGTACTCTTCGATTCTTTTGCAAATTTTTGACGAACAACTTTTATCCATAAATAGCGTTCATCAAATTTTTCAAGAAATTCCATATTTAGCGTAGAGATGCGTTTCAAATTTCAAAATACAATTACTTTGGAGTAGATAAGTGAAGAGGAGAGTGGTATGTCTGCCAAAAATTCTTGGAGAAAATTGCAAAACACGTTGAAAAGTGTACGTATATAATTTTTGCCTTTGTACGTGCATTTTTTTTACTAATCTCGAAGTCTTTGTGCATTTTTATCCAGAAAATTTTTGTACGTGATGGACAGACAAAAAAAGAACAAAGTGCGCATTTTTTTGAACGTTATTTTGAAAAGAACAGAGCACGCACTTCGAATAATACAATCGCATTTTTTTATATCTGAAAATCCTCGTGCAGTTTTAACCGTGTGATTACAGGACGTGCGCGACGAAAGAAAGAACAATGAGTGGCTTTTCCGATTGAACCGTTTTCGCTGATAGCAAAAAGTGTCCGAGAAACGCTCAGGCGTTCGATAACTTTGAGAAAAACAGATCACGCGCATTCTAAACTGCTCGTGCGATATTTTTTCCTTTGTGCATTTATTTTATTCACTAAATAAACTGCACGTGCCGGTGATTATTAAAGTTTATCTTGGTAAGTATATAAAGACGAATGGTCGGAAAAGTGTCTTCAGTTTTGGTAACAATAACCTTCCTGAGTGGACACACATTGTCTTAGAAAACAGAACATTTTTGTACTTTTTTCCTACATCAATTCACATTAGAAAAATTAATAATCAATTGAAAAATCATTTTATTTTTCTAACGTGTGTATAAAAAAATAGTTGTGTAATGAATTTTCAACGCACGATTCAAATTTTGTTCTGCCAACTCTTTCTTGTTGAAATTTCATCGTGTGTATTCACAAAAGTAATACCGTGGTGGAAATGGAGTTTCAATTTACATCACTATTGGAACAGGAAGCTGATTTTTCCTGGTAAGTTTTTTTTTACTAGTTATTAAATGAAAGTAACTTACCAAAAAAAAATTAAAACACTAGGAGAAGAAAAAAAAGTGAAGAAATAACGAGGTAAACGAGATTGAAAGAGCGAAAACGCATTTCAATAAAGTCCAAACCGACCGTTCGATTACTGGCAATGACAGGTGCGTTCGGAATAGCCCACGTACGATGTAAAATTTCACGAATAATAGTTTTAGCTGCGCAAATAATTTCGAACGTTCGTTTTGGTCTCGTTATGGGAGAATCGTTGGAATATGTGTACAGGGACGAAGTGGTGCGGACTTGGAAATATCTCGAGCAATGCCAGGGAACTTGGCTATTACAAGCAAACGGACGCTTGCTGTCGTACCCACGACAGATGCGCGGATTCTATCAAGCCAGGAAAAACCAAACACGGCCTCACGAACACCGCATTTTATGGCAGGTCATAAATAGCGAATAACTCTTTTAAAAAGTACAATAAAAGCGCGAAACTAAAAAAAAAGCAGGGGGCCACGAGAGCAAAGAAAAAAGTTTACCAACCCTGGTTACCGTTGTTCCGGGACTTTAACGCGCTTCTGAATTAACAAGATACAAGCCTGATTCGCGTTCCTTTTTTCAAGAGCCAGGCAACTCTCCTGGATAAAGTTGCTACCTAGTGCTTATTCAAGTTTTTCAAGAAATCCGGGGGGAAATGCCGGGAAATGAAGAAAAATTTTGTACGCAGAAATTTTGATTTATGTTTCGTTCCATAGATTGGTTGAAGTTTTTAAGAAACGAGCAGACAATTGAAGATAGTCGTATTATTCGTCGAGATACTCGATTCATATTTTCAAAAATCGAAGGGTTATTCTGAATTCGTGCGAACGTTTTTGCAATTCTTGAAATTCAAATTACCGTATAACTATATACTTTAAGGATGTTGAGTTTGTATATTTACAATACATACACTTTATACATACGTTCCTATATTTTTTTAATTATTTCTGTTTTTTTCCAATGACGTATTAATTAATGTTCATGACTTTTGACTGGTCTGTACAGTGACACGACTACCTTAAAAGTTTCTCTTAGGAATTTTATCAAATAGTTCTGTGTATTTTTTAATATAAGTACCAAAATTGCATTCTGAATTCATAACTGATCATTTGAAATACGCGGATATTTTAATGAAGGGGAAATACATACTAGACATTAGTGAAACGTATGTTGGCAATGTATATTTATATAAGTCGATATTCGTGATAAGCGCTGGAGTGATACAGGAATTGAAAAATTAATTTGAGTATGTGTTTGATGGACCGTAGGGTGCACTGTTCGTGCGAGGATGAATTTTTGAGATGCTTGCGCAGTTCAACTGACTATGCCGGGTGGATAATTGGTACTCTGTACTTCGATAAGCTAAATACAAAGTGCTTTCGCGAGGATTATCCCATCAAAAGCTGCAAAAGACGCTCATTGTAAGTTTTCCATCCTCTTATCCAAGCAAAAGCTTTTTCACTATTTCCTCCTACAAACGCTCGCAATAAAATAATGAAAAAAGAGCGTAGAGAATATAACGATTAAAAGCACCATACAAAAAGAACGCGTACTCTTTTTTATCAATTTATCTTGTTCTATATGGTGAAGAAAAATGATTTTTGTAATGACTACGTAAAAAGACATATATAGATACCAAAAAGTTTTAAAAAAATAGCTAGCAACGAAATTTGTTTGTTTATCGTGTACTTTGGAATTTATTTTTAAATTTACCTAAAAAGAAACGACTATAGTCTTAAATGTCAAGTTACTTCGAGACAAATAAGTAAAATATGACAAAAACAATACACGGTAACGAAGTAAATAAATCAAAAGATATAAACAAGCGTTCGGGGAGAAAGAAAAACGTGAAAAGAATTTCTTAGTGCAGAAGGAGGAAAAATGGGAAGAGGGACATAAAAAGAGGGTCGTGAGTCAACCGTTCATGCTGTGGAATTATTGAAGATGAAGAGTGAAAGGGAGGAAATGAGACAAGCTGAAATACATGTAACTACATATTGCAACCCCTTGGTGATGTGTACACTTACCTTTTTCTTGTATGTTGAATTGTGTACCTAGCTTCTGGTGGCGCTGCTTGAAGTACAGGCTGGACAAGACCAAACCAAAAAAATGGCAGTTTTTCGACGTTCCTGTATACTTCTCATGGTGATTGTCATCCGGCCATCATTTTGCCAGCCGAAAGATGAAATCGTCCACGAAATCTGGAACAGAAGATGCTTTGCACGTCTTGATCGAAGACCCTCTAAATTTTCGGCCTTAAATATTTCTACATTAATTACTTCACTGAGAAATATATCATTACAATAGATTGCACTATAAAATACTAAACTTCTTATTTTAAAAGTAAATATATTTTTTAAGTGAAATTAAACCTGTTCAATTGTAACACGAATTTTGACAGCCATACCACTTATTTTAGAACTACGTACATATGTTTTTTTAGTGGAATTGAATAATTGGAATAGAAATTTAAATGAAATTAAACAATGTGTAGTCGAATTAAATAATGTTTAAATCCACTGATATACATGCTATAGGTCTAGATTAACAAAATAAAAATCTGATAATATATCAGTGAATTAATCACAATAGACCAGATCTAAAAATGTATTCAACTTTATAATAATAAGTATAAAATCTGTCACACGTTTCTCTCTATGAATATACTATCAACTTATACATGTACATTATAAATTTATATACTATATACGGTATATATCACTATAATACTATAATAAAACTATGTAAACAATATAATCGTTAGTCAAGGGGCTGTATTTGTAAATATTTCAATTTATATTGGGAATAATGGAAAATATACAAGGATTATCAATAAAATTGTACAATCCATTGTACAGAAAATTCTCCTTTTGACCTTTTCAGAAATCTACGAATTAGTGACGAGCTCACAGACGCAGTTAAAATATAATTATTTCCCGTACTATATTCAAGACAGAATCCTTTACCACAAATCGAAGAGCGATTTTCTGTGTCAGTTGGGATACATATAGTTCTATCGGTACAGTCAACTTAAGCATTCTTTCCCAGTTTTTCTTCGTACTTTGTGGTTTTCGAGCTAAGTTTATTAAAAAAACTTATCACAAATAGATCCAAAAACAAGATACCCTACATTTAAGGTCTATCAAGGTGACCTTTATTAATAAATTTATTAATAATAAATAATTTATTAGTTTATAATTTATAAATCAACAATAAAAAATTAAAATGAATAAAATGATAATAATAAATTTGTTAATGAAAATTAATAAAATAAAAATTGTTAATATAAAAAATGAATAAACTGTCTTTCACGAAATTTGATAAATTAAAAATTTGCAAATTTGATGATATCATGCACATAAATTATATATTTTCTTTCTCTCTGAAAAAGTCAATATCTTTTTGATCGTTTATAAAATGATAACGAGGCGAAAATGTTGTTGCTCGCAGATGTCGCGACATCCGTGGAGGTCCACTTCGAGAACAAGGACGGTGGTTTTTTCCTGAAGCACATACCGAAGCAGTATTACCCGTTCCGGGGGGATCCGCAAGGATCGAGCCAGCAGATGCCGGGAATGGAGACGATGAGTTCGTCGGCGAGCTCGATCGTGCCGCCGCCGGGTTCGTTGCTCTCGGTGGACAAATTCACGGTGTTCCAAACGAGCGAGCCGGCCTCGGTGCGGGCGACTTACGGGCCGTTCAGCACGAAGCAGACCGTCCCGGCGCGCTACATCGTCCCGGACCCGCTGGAAGCGTTGCCGGGGCCGGAAATCCGTAGAAACGTGACCGCGGCGTCGACGGCGGCGCTGATGGACGCCCAAGAACTCGGAGGGCGTCATCTGGACATGTCGGCCCATCTGGTCGGTTCGAACATACCGAGGGACGCCCCGGTGCTGAGGGTTCTCTTTCACGCCGGGAGCGAGGCCGGGGGACGTCGCCAGTTGCTCCTGGCGCGGCATCAGCGGGTTTGCGTCCTTCTGCACGCTTCTCTACCCGGAAAAACGCCACTGACGGCCGCCTGCAGCCCCGACGGGGAGGACGGCGTCTGTCTCGCCCAGATTACGATCCCGGCGGACTGGTGGGCCCCGCTCCCGGCCCCGGACGCCTCCGGCCGCGTAAAGATCGCGAAAACACCCCCGAGGCTCGTCCAGGTCGCCTACTCCGTTTTGGAACCCAGAACGATCGCCATGGCCGAAAGCGGTACCCTTGCCGACGCTTCCGGCTCGAGGGCCACTCAGGATACCGCCGGATGTCGGCCAAGAGTTCAAATTCAACCTGAAACTCCCCTCGGCAACGTTCCCCTCGCTCCGAATAGATCCGAGTACAAGGAACTCCGCGCCGACGAGGCTTTGACGCTCCTTATCCCGCACGGACCTCTCTATCCGAGATCCAGGCTCCACGTTCCGGCTTTTCTTCATCCCCTGACAGCCCCGAGCTCCGGTAGCCAGCGATCTGGTGTTTCAGGACCACCCGTTTCTGTCGTTATTCTCAGGTAAAGCTATTTCTTTCGTACACTGAGAATTCAGATTTAGTTGAAAAATATTTAGTTGAAAAATATTTAGTTGAAAATATTTCATCGAAACAACACTTGTTCATTTGAAATAATTAAATTTCAGTTAAATCAACCAAGAATTTAGTTGAATTTGCAAAATAATATCGTTGAAGGTATTGAAACAAATATTTTGTTGAGTCAACCAAATTTCTTTTTCAGTGTACTCTTTTTTCACAATTCAAGCCTCAAGTTCGATTTCACAATCATATACACATGCCTTGAACATTTTTTTAAACGAGTATATAGGACACGTATAGTGGCAAAAAAATTATTTTTTTAAATCGTTATATAAAATTGATATTAATGTGGAATTGAACAAAAATGTCTGAGTACATTTTAATAACATTGGTGGGCCTATTAGTGTCAGTGTCAGGTTCATAATTTTACGCACCTATTTTTCTGTTCAATTTAATTGCATATTTTTCGATAATTATTATATCTTGACGAACTAAGCTTTCTATGACTTCACATGAATTGTACATAACTAATTTAAAAATTGACCAAAACTGTTCTTATATAGTTGGTCAATTGTATCTATTATTTATTTCAAATGAGATAAATACATTTCTCGATTACGTTTCTCATTTAAGACATAGTTCAATCACTAAAGAAAATGGTACTTCAATAAATAAAAATTTTTATTTTTCACACATAAGAGTACGATGACTAACCTAATTTCATTGTTATTCTTTTTACATTACGATACTTTTTATCACCAATTTTACATCTTACCTCACGCAGTCTTTTTTTATTGAAATTAAACCCTGCAATATTCTTTTATTATCCGTCATTTCGCATGATGGAATGTAGCAACGTCAATTTATTCCATAATAATATTTTTTAGCCTTTATTTAACATCATAATATATATTTTATATCGCTTTTTTCTTACGTCATGCAGTTTCTCTCGAAATAAAACTTTGCAGTATTTTTTTATTGTTACTCCAACGAAATGTTTCTTTTTTTTTAATCGTGCGACGAAACTTTCCAAGGGTTTCTATTCGTTTCAATTCAATTTTCTTTTCAACTTCTTGTCGGGTGAATTCGTTGTTGTGAACTCCGCATAGAATTTTTCGTAGTTTCTTCTATTTTTCTTCAACATCGTGACATTTATTCCCCTTCGTTTGTTAATTCGACATCGCGTGCCTCCCAGTATCTGGATTCATAAGTTAAAAATGTGGCCCCGAACTAGTTGACGCGTTCGTGGAAAGATACCCGTAGGAATTATGCATAATTGCCGAGCGAGTGAGTAATGAAATTGTCCAGCGCGCGGTTGGAAAAAATTTCCAGCCTGTGTGCGGAGCTTCTCCGCTGATATCGATTCGACCTGGTGCTATTACCTTGATAGCGCACTATTTCCAGAACGCGAGCAACTCCTCTCATTTATAGATGTGCTTTGATGACGTACAAGAATTCTCGCGAATGAGTTTTCCCCGTTCCGCAATTACTTTTTAATTGGACGACAATTTCGATTATTCACGCGATCGTCACCCAAATCGAGTTGTTTTTATTTTTTGTAATACACTGGTTAGTTTACATTCTTTTTTTTTCTTAAAAAAAGAAAACCACTGATAAATTGTAATAGCTTAGAAAGAATGTTTAAATTCGAAAAAAATGAAAACTGTATAGAGATATTCCTTATTGGAGTACGATAAATGTCATTACAAATAATCATCTGAGTGTTTTTTCATTTTATTTTTATTTTGTAAATATTTACACCAAAAAATTTACTTAATTTCAAACACGATTTACAGTAAATAAGTACTAAAACATTTTATTAGGCAGATGTCCCCTTTGTTGAACAGTAAAATTGAGAAAAAATAATCTATACATTTATATTCAGAAAAGTAATCCATACAATATTGGAAAAAATAATTTAATCATTTAAAGTAATGGCAATATTATTACCATTACTTTAAATAATATATCCATGTATATAAATCATGTCAACATATAATGTTTATAAAAATAAAATGAAAGCATAAGAAAACAATGTTTAAAAAATTAATAATAATGAAATAGCTATAAAAAAGTTTTAAGTAAAATTATATATAGAAATTATTGTTCAACTTTTGGAACATTTTTAACTATTGGGAGGTTTAGCTGGATAAAAATTGAAAAACGATTAGAAAGCTTGGCTTGAAAAGTTTCCATTACAGAGTAATATTTTATCTCGTGAAACACGAAGCAAGTTCGTTGATCCAACGTCAATTTATTTTCCTGGCATCGTAAAGTGACACTGACATAAAATCAATTACTTGAGCACGAGGGCATAACACATTTTATAAAATTCATTGAATCCGATTAGGAAGCTCATTGTATATAGAAAAAATGAATATTATAGTCTAATAATCGTTACGAAAAAAAGCCATAGTAATTTTTTGTATTATATTTTCGTATAAAGAAACAAACATTAAACATTTGATTTAATGTTCGATCGTGCAATCGTCAATAATTTCTGATGCAGAGCTAAAGTCAAATCCGGAGTGAGAATTCTTGACGCATCGCCAAGCAGTCCGCACTGGATCCTCAATTCAGAGATAAACGCCAAAAACACTGCGGCCACTTTTACGTTGAGACGACGAGAGAATTCGCCTCGAGCGCCAAACACGTGAGTACAAGTCGTTAGCGAATTTACAATAACACCAATTAAAAAATTCCTGCTCTGTGCTCCACACCTCAAAAATTTTCTCATCAAGCACGAATTTGAAAGTACCCGTGAAATTGTTGAAAGCCTTGAAATTTATCCTTCCCTATTTTTCCTGTATTTATGAACTGTTTTTCAAAATTAATATATTCATATGATAATTGAAAAAAATCCGATTATAAATATACATAAATTGATGGAATTTATGTGAAATTGTCCACAATTTTTTCAACATTTTACAAACTGTATTCTTGGAAAATCCATAAATTTTCTAAAAAAAAGAATATATATTGATAAATATTTGAAATGTTTATCTTTTTTGTTCACAAACATTTAAAATTCGTTTGAAAATTTTTCTATTTTTGTTATGTTTTAGATTTTGTATTATAAAAATAAATACTTCGTGGGATAAATTTTCTTGATTATTTTTTATGTAATTTAATGGTCCTTGATTGAAAAGTGTTAAAAATAGTCAACGATTTGCCATTAACAAATTTCAGTTTTATTCTTGAGGCATTCGTTTCGCAACATTCTTCCAATTTCACCTGAACACGAAGGATTTTGAGATTTACGAGTCAGTCCGGAAAGTCTCGACTCTGAGGGTCGAGAATTTGTTCTCCTTGCCGAAATTTCGACTCATCGCGACCGTATATAGTTTATACGTATATATATATATACTCGCGAACGTCGTATACAATACCGCATTGTTACTGCGAAACCCGCAATACTTTAAACCCAGCTTACTCGCATAACACCCATAGAATTTTTTTCCTTCTCCATTATCTTCTCCGGCATTGTATTTTTATGCAAAACTTTATGCAAAAGGTTACATTTTTTTTCCTCCAAGATTAAGGAATAAGTCTCATCCAGGTCGTGTTTTTTTTTTCATCCCTTCTTATATTAATCTTTTTATTCTGCGTAATATTTCTTTTCGCAATTCTTTTTCATCTCACTCCGAGTTAATTATTTTTATCCAGGTCGGCGGAAGAGATTATGACGATGCTGCTGGAGGCGAGCGAGGAAGGCGCGGGAAGCAGCAGCTGGGACGGTGGTCGGATCGCTTGGAGCGTTCGTTACACCCTCGAAGGAGATACGAGCCTGCAGCCTCGGACTGGCGACCCGGACGGCGATATGCAGGCCGAGAGGCAGCCGCAGCAACAGCAACAGCAGCAGCAGCACCATCATCGTCGTCCTCACATGGAGAGAAGAAAACTTCAGGCACGACTGGAGATACAAAAAGACGACATACAGGCCGTTCTCCCTATTTCAAAGGTAAGTGACTTTGTGGCAAAAGTTGTGAAAAAATATATTTAAAAAATGGAATGCGAAGAAAAGAGGTCGAAGAAAAACCTTTCAGGATTGTCATATAAATAAGAGGTGCATTTTTTTTCTCAAATTCGCAGTACGACCTGGTTCTATTTTTATGTAGATAAAAATAAAATGCTGTTCGTTGACAACGACTGGACCAATTTGGCTAATTCTTTTTTTATATTCGTGCTAGTTTGAATAAAGTTAAAAATAAATATTGGAAAAGTTGCCCGGAAAATTCAGGAAAAACTGAAAGACCTTTCTTCTATAGGAGTTTTGAATGAAGTGAAGACCATTCATAAAATTCATATTAATATATTTTATTAATTCAAATACAAATATATAATATTAAAATATAAAATAAAATCGCGATTAATAAAATCCTGAATTTTTATACAGTATCAGAGAAGGTATATACCCATTTTTTTAATGAAAATATATGGAAAAAATTTTCATTCGATTATTTTACGTTCATTATTTACGGTAAAGAATTACGTAGATGTACCACGTGACACAAAACGAGATTTCCTCAAACTTACAAACTATTAATATTTCGTCAAAATCCAAAGATCAGCCCATTTTTTCCATTAACCTACGTGGGCTAAAAAAATATTATTCTCATTGACAAAGAATTAAAGAAGTTTGAACCAATAGCGTTTTCCAACTGCCTGGGATCTGCGGCATCGTCTTAAGCTTCCAAATCAATACTCTGCAAAAATCGTTTAAAATTGACCACAGCGACAGAATTTAAAAATATATAGGAAAAAGGTAATGAAACGGTAGAAAAATTGAGAAATGGAGAGGAAATAGAAAACCGATCGATTATGGGCCGGATGGAGTTTTTTGTTTGTATCGGAGACGGTATTCATTATGCTAACTAGACTGGTCTCGTGGATGAGCGTCCACGAGGGTTAATTAAACTGACGTACAATCGAACAGAGCGCAAGAGACCGGGCCCCATGTAAACCTCAAATTACCATGCGACTCTGTGGACTAAATGTATTTATAATAACAGCCTTCAGTTTACCGAATGCCCGGCAGTCTTTGCAAATCGATATTCCGTCCTCTCATTGTCTCGATATATTTTCCACCACGCAAATTTTCGCTCGAACTTGACGAAATAATTCATGTCTTAAAATTTGACTGACAATAAAACAAAAACACAGATCAAACGTACGAATAATTTTTTTTAGTTGATTTTTTTTTCATTTGTATATATCTGCAAATAATTATTTAAAGCATTTTCGAAAATTATGTTCAATTGTGCATTATTCGAGTGTGATAAATAAAAAAATATTTTTATCATAAACTTTTTTTCTTTATTTTTCGTTAAAAAGCGATTAAAATGAAAGCTTTAGAATGTGTAAAGGATCTATCCTCTGGAACTCTTCACTTTCGGAAGTTAAAGTATAAAATAAGTTCTTTGTTATCTCCCGTGGGGATTACAAACTTTTTTATTAATGGATGTTTTGAAGGGATTGAAAAACATGTACGAGAAAATGAAGAGTAAAAACTGCTCTTCGAAACACACCCCTATTGAAGGTTCGAAGTTGAACATTTTGTTTCGAAACTTCTATAAATGATCTTCACTGTTTTTGAATTATGAATGATAATTTTTTAAATGATAACTTATAAAAGATCAAGAATCGTCCTTAAAAAAACTTAAGCAAATACTAATAAGCAAAACCTACTCTTGGAGGGATGTTTTTTCAAATAATTCTACATCACGCCTTATCGAAATTATAAAATTTTTTTTGTAAAATTATTGAAGAATAATCCAAAATAATGTTTTATTTAAAATCTTAGACATTTTTTAGTAACTTTTTGACGTGTTTTAATCTGATTCTGCTCACTCACCTTATTGTTCGCTTTTCTATCACTTTCCAAAGTGTGCTAAGAACATTCTCCAATAAACATTTCAAACATTTTTAAGGTTTTTTTATAGCATGATTCAAAAAATATAATTTAAAGCAATTTTTATTTTAAGGTAGTTCTATCGATACAGTAAAATCAAAAGTTTTTATCTCAATTTATCTTCATACCGTGTGGTTTTTGAACTTAGGTCAATTAAGGAAAGTTGTTGCAAATTGTTTCAAGAGCAATATACTCAAAATTCAAGGTCATCCAAGATTACCTGTACTTGCTACGTATGTATAAAAATTTTAAAAATCATAATCTTAGGTTTTTTTAAAAAAACTTGAGGAATAAGCTTCTTTAAAGTACAATAAAGAGCTGTCCAAAATTTCAACAAGTTCCACTACTCAGAAGTCAAAATATCAAGAGTTATCGCAATATATTTAGTATTTTCTCTTATGGGAGACTGCAGAAAATAGTGATTTGTGACAATAAATATCTCGAGTCCTACGTGTAGTGAAACCTTTTAAAATTTACTATACAATTGCACCTTGTATCAAAGAAGGTTTCTGCAAATTTTTAACAAAATCCTATAAAAGAAAACGATTTTTTGATAGAACTACCTTGAACCGCAGAAAATTGTTCTTTATTCTTTTTAGTAATATTTTGAGCATTTTTTTCACCATTTTTTTTTGGATTCGATCTCAGTATCGAAGTGTTATTAATGATGGGGTGGAGGCGAATGGGAAAAAGATAGTCTGCGGGATGTTAACCAGATGCGACTCTCGAGCCCCCGATATACGTAACGTGTGCTCTTATCGGGATAATTATGAGGTCTGTGATCCGTCGGTCGTTGACGCCTCAATGGCACTTCATCGACGACTCTTTCAATAAAAACATACACGTAAATGTAACGCTCGAGGGCTCTATTTTAAATTCAAATTAAATTCACCGATTCACAGACCGAATATGTGATAAATTGTTGCAAATTCAAGTCCCGGAGTAACTCGATCAATCTTTTTCTCTCGATTGGGCTCATTTATTTCGCGTGATAAAGTTTCGCATCTGCAGGCAGCCGAATATCCGGAAAGTTTGACGTTCACGCGCGAGTTCATACGGAGCGTACGAAAGTTTTGACAGAGTGCTAAATAATTAGATAAAATGAAATAAAATACACGTCACATGAGAAATATTAGTTTTCAGTGTCAAGCTGACGACCCTGAAAACTAAACGTGGCCATTATTATTTCTGTCTGAATTTGAATAAAAGTTAATGTTGGTAACTTGTTCGACTTTCATTTGCATGTACGTACGTAAATACCTTGTAATTCGATTTTTATCCACTATGTACTAATTAACATAGAGATTTAATAATTATATAGCAATTTTTAAACATATTTCTCAATATTTTTATTATTTAAGAATTTCTTACTGCTACGCAATATGATCAATTGAAAATTGTTTACTTTTACCATGTAAAAATTGAAATAATTATTGTTAAAAATCATCATTTTTTATCGTATAGCGTTTTTATTTAACTCACGTTAAAGTTGCGATTTCTCGAAACATTAAATATCTCGGTTACCATCGAGTGATGAAATCTTCTCAATGTTTTTTAGCATTCCAGTGCAATGATTATAAGAACGTTCACATGGTTTTTTTTTCTATAAATGATCTTTGAAAAATGTAATTCGATGATTTTACTCTTAATTTATAAGTGCGAAGAAGAATTTATGAGTAGTTACAGAAATAAAGAGTCATTTTCAACATTCAATATCTTACGATCTTCCAAATGGTTGTGAAATTTTTTCACGACGTTTTACAGATTTTATTTAACAATATGTATATAATTCTCAAAAAAAATTCATCATTTTTTGATTAAAAAGAATACCCTTAAATAAAACGTTAAATACAATATTTGAAACTGTCCTTACAGTAAAAAGCTACAAGTTTAGTGTTTTCGTTTGAGCGAGGAGTGCGCAGATGGAAGAGAAAAAACCTTGATTATCAATTCGTTTATTAATTAATTTATGCGGGAACCGAGAAGCGGATCCTTTGAAATTCGGACGTGTTAGTCGAGGGAAAACTCGTTAGGAAGTCTCGGAAGAGGCTCGCGCCTCTTGATCATTTCTAGTGGGGTAAAGGGGGTCGAAGAAACGGAAGTGTAATTGCGAGGGGGTTGAAAAGAGGAGAAGGGAGAGGGAGTTTCTTTGCGATTCGCCGTCTCGGTGGCCCCTTGCCGTGCAAGGATAAGAAGCAAAGTTTTTAATTAAACGACCTGTCGCGCGAGTGCGCCCCGAAGTACCCGTCGACCGACTTCTCTCTGTAAATCTTTGCCCGGAAGTCCGAGACTAACGCGCGAGCTAAAAACACGTAAGAGCCCCAGATATAACGCCCGGCGTGTGAGATATCGGATTCTTGAATCACGAAAAACTTTGCTTACACGTAAAAACTTTCAGAAGTCGCGTACACGCGCTCGCAACAAAAAATTAGCATGCGTCACAACATTCGCTCACTTTTCATCATTACTTACTTCGTAATTGCATATTTTTCTTACTCGGAAATTATACTCCGACGCGACTATTATTTTACGCCGTAATTACGAAATTTTCATCCTTTTTCTTCTTCAAAATAAGTTATTCGATGTTTTTCACTTCGTATTGACTATTAATTCCGTCAACTTTTCATTTAAATACATTATTTCGTTACAAACATAACATTTTTCGTTCTTATATACTTTTTACATAAAAGTTATATGTATGGATTCTGAAAAATTTTTTTTTTTTAATATTTTAAGTTGAAATTTCTTATTTCTTCGAGAAGTACGTTAATTTTTAAGGTAAAGTCATTTGCCGTAATGTAAAGTGGTTCTTGGATAAAACGACCTCTTGCTGTAGAAATTCTTAAAAAGTTTTAGCAAAATCATTTTAAAAATTACCAAAAAGAGAAAATTATGTATGAAAAAAATTTGACGTCGAACGAGTTTAAGGTAGCAGTCGCGAAGGAATCTATTTAAAAGTTTTGACGTGTGAACTAAATGTAAAATCATTCATTAGAATTACATTAGACAGAATTTAATTTTTATTTCGTTTCAAGCAAAATTCATTGAGTAAAAAAAATGTAAAGCAAATAGTGAGATAAGCAAGCTTTTTTACTTAGCATCATGTTAAAATGTATACAAAATTAAAAAAAAACTTTTTCATGTGTATATAGCAATCAAAAAATATTAATTTTTGTAAATGTTAACTATTAATTTTGACTCTTACGTTGTGAGAACAAAATTGTACTGAATAAATCAAATACAATTTAGTTGAATGTGATTTAGCCATGTCAATCGAAATATTTAAAATTGAAATGAATAAACATAATTTTTACTTGACAATATAAATAATAAAAATAACTAAATTTCAACAAAAATCTTTTCTCAGTGTATGGAAGTATTCTGATTTTCAAAAGGTTAAATGTCGTAAAATTTTACACACGTTTTCAACTGTCATTAAAGTACATCCTTGCAAACTTTCAAGAAATTTTGTTTCCAACTTTTCACGCGATTCATATACCTTAAGAAAGTTCTTGCACGATCATCACTTTCATATGTTTTCTCACATACAAACTAAAGGTAAACCCATGAGATTAAACTTTGAAGGATAATTTTTCAAAAAACTATGTGAACGTTTTTCAATTCTATACTAAATTTAAGAAGAATTTTTTTTAAATATCGTATGCTAAAAAATATTAAACATTTCCATATTTAAGAATTCATTAGATAATTAATTGTGATTTTCAAAATTAAACGTCTCGATTCTCACATGGTAATTATTCTTTACATTTAATATGAACAATGCTGAGGGAAATTTATATTCGAATTTTAAAATTATCTTTATATTAATTTCATGCACACGTGCCACCTTAAAGAGAGACGTGAAAAAAAAATAATGATTGCTCCGTTGTTAAAAAAAGAAGAAAAAATGTATTCGCCAATTTTGAAAAATCGTTTGTAAAATTAATGTAATTGTATCGTCATTTTGCATGGTCGTAGAACTGGGAAGTGATGAACACTGCAGTGCTAACCGGTCGTCAAGTGTCTCAGGCGATGAAAGTTTTCATCGTTAGCCAGGCAGGGACCGTGGCTGACGTAACACTCCAGTCCTCCTGTCACTCCGAAGATGAGAGCGTTCTCAAAGTAAGTATTATAAACTCGCCGGCGCGAAATGCACACTTTGCGACGTCTCCTTATTCTGCCATTCGACACTATTATATCTCTCCACGGAAACGTGGTCAAAAATCAATTTTCACCCTGGGAGACCAATTTATTTTGCGACGAGCAAAATTTGCTTTTATTTTTCGTCTTATTTTTTCGTACTCGAGAATAAAACATTGATTTCTCATCATATTGAATGTTTCTCGAGTATGATTAACTTCAATTCCATTACTTTTTCAGAATCACTTTAAGAATATGTATATCAAAAACATCAATTATTCATATCGTTGAAAAATTGATAAAAAATAACATTTCTCATCGTCTATAGATTCAAAAATGCATCTATTAAAAATTAGAATTTCCTTATACACGAAACATTCGAAAATGAATTTCAGGAACTAGAGTTTTGTAGCTCTACGCATGTCATTTTATGACGAATGTCTCATCATTTATTCTTTTTAAGATTTAATGGTCGAGAAATATTCCAGATTCGAGCTTTTTCGTTTAAACGTAATTTTCGAGCTTAACTGTACAGGGACAACTACCTTAATTTTCAAAAATACACTTTTCGTTTTTTTCAGCATTCCTGACATATTTAAATCAATAAAAGAATGTCCCGACATTCATGTTTTCGTCATAAAAGTGTTTAATAGTCTTGTAAAAAAAATTGTTTTTTAAGGTATCGTCGTCGTGCAGCAGCGTGTATGTCGATGGTTCCGAAATTCGAGGCTCGAGCAACGCCTCGGTGCTCGTAAAATACGGAACGTACACGGGCCTGGCACGTTTTACGGTCTGGATGCCGGAGTTCCCGTTGGAGGTGACGGTCGGTGACTCGCGACTGAGCCAGGTGAAAGGATGGCGCGTTCCCGAGGGGCATTTGTTGCAAAAAAACAAGCGGAGTCTGGCGAACGAGTCACGAGAAGGAGAGAAAAATTTCGAGGCTCCCCGGAGAAAACGGGAGTCCCAGACGATCGAAGATACCGGGGAGGACGAGGAGGACGAAGAGGACGACATCGACGCTGAGAGATTTCGAGGGGACGATCGCTGGGACGCCGTTAATTCGATCGATCGAAGTCCTCTCCAGTCGAGCTGCAGGCTCCGATTTCAGCAGAGCCCCGTCGAGGTCCACGCAAAATTTTTGGCCGCCGGACACGACTCCGGCCGAGAAAGTTACTTCGTCAATCGACGAACTTGGCTCAGAGTTACCGATCTCGTCGTCGGACTGCTCAGAGTCTCCGATCCGAGAATCGCGACTCTCCTCCAGGACAGAATCGTCCAGGGACGCGGAGTCGGACGCACCGAAGTCCAGGTCCTGTCACCCATCACCGGTAGAGTCATCGGTGCCAAGGAAATTCGGGTCGGTAACGATCGCGTCTCCATCACGAGACTCTCCGTCAAAGTCGTGTCCGGACTTCAGCTCACCATCAGCCCAGACTCGGTCATCGAGAACGGATATGTCGCCAAAACTTTCGTTACGAGAAGACTCACCGCGCAATACCAGGTATTCAATTATTAAGACAATAATACTACACTTTTTTTCTCTCTTTCGAACTTTAAATAAATTACGTTTTTATCGTTAAATTAAAAGTACTCGAAGTTTTACTCTTTGGAAAGAATTAGTGAAATATTTGCTTAAGGTAGGAATAGCGTAAAATCGTTTGAGACAGAATTTGTTAAAAATTTGTACAAATCTACTTTAAGGTCACGTCGAAATGTATGCCAAATTTTATGAAGCTTCACCATCTAGTTATCGAGATATTCATTGTTGAAAGTCGTTGCATTTTTTGATCTCTCATAAGAGCCCATGTTAAGAGTGGCAATTTTTATAAATAAATATCTCGATAACCACACGGTGAAGCCTCTTTAAATTTTGTATATACATATTAATATGGTGTCAAAGAACAACCAGCATAAATTTTGAAAAAATTCTGTCTCAAAAAAATTCAAGTGATGATTTTACATCAAGTTAACACGTACAGCCCAATTTTTGAATAGATTGTTACGCGACTCCTACCTTAAATAACGTCTAGTACAATTTCTCACTGAATTCTCCAATAGAAAACCCTATAATTGTTACAATATAAAAAATAGAAAAAAATAATATTAAGCTTGTTTTTTTTATTCATATTTATTATTCAACATATTTTTAATAAACAATGATAGAAAATGAAAAAAAAATTCATTTGAATAAGGTACTAAAAGTTGTACTACTCGAAAAAATTATCTGGAGTGCAAAAAGTCCCTATTCATTCGTCTGAAAATTGAATATAAATAAAAATAGGATATTGATTTTTTAAATATACGTCTGATCTAAGTAGTTCTATCAAAAAAATTCTTTGCTTAGGATTTTATTGACCATTTGCATGAATCTTCTTTAATATTACGTGAATATGCGTATTAAATTTTAAGAGATTTTACTGTACAGATATCAAGCTATCTATTATTAAACATCACAATTTTCTGTACGCTCCCACAAAAGCACGTATTAAGTATTATAATTTTAAACTCTAAATATCTTGACATCGACATCTATAGGTAATGAAACTTTTTAAAAATTTGTTCAGCATTTTACAGCACTTAAAGAAGATTCTCTTGGTTCTTTAAAAAAATCATAATATATTTTTTATAATTTTAATACGTAACAAGAACAGGCGACCCTGTATGATCTCGATTTGTGAAAATGTTCTTGAATCAATTTGCAATCATTCTTATTAATAAACTTTAGTCCAAAAACTGTACGATACGAAAGGAATTGAGAAATATTTGTTTTTATCTGACTTCACCGATAAAATTGTGCAATGAAAAAAAAATGTGTGAAATTTTGTTGATTCAACAAAATTTTGGTTTACTCAACTGAAATTTTGTCGATTCAACAAAATTTTGGTTTAATCAACTGAAATTTTGTTGATTCAACCAGCATTTTTTCTCAGTGTGTGAATAATTTTTTAGCCACTATTTTCCATCTTTTTTTTCCTAATTCTTCAGGAAGGACTTTTGGACATCGACATCGAATTTTCCGACAACACTCGGACGCCGCTGCGGGAAGTTGCAGTAAGCGATTATCATCTCGAAGTGGAGAGTTTGGATAAAGAAGTAGTCGCGTTCGCTCCGATGGTAGCGGCGCATCATCCGAGAGTAATCGCGGTTGGAGAAGGTCGCGGGGATTTGTTACGAGTTACTCTGCAGTTGGCCGACGTTTGCCGAATTCCAGCGAGCGGTCGAAGATCGAAAGGCGCGTCGACGAGGTCGAACGTGCCGTCGCCAGCCCTCGCGACAGCCTCGGCGAACGTCGAGGTCGACTTCGCCACCAGCGATCTTCCGCATCGACCGGAATTCGTCCAGAACGACGGCGGTGGCACCGTCCAGTCTGGCTCCTCCCTTCACCATCGCGAGCGAAAAACTGGACGCGAAGTCTCGCCGGATCTCCACGACATTATTATTGGTAAATATGTACTCATAATTTGAGAATTCGAAAAGATAGTCTCTGACAGAAGATACTTTTTTTTCTACTTAATTAATGACAGAATTTTATATTTTTGCCATCAATTTTTCTATTTTTTTTGCTTCTTTTAACCCGCTTATTCAACCATTTTTACATCTGGAGTATTCTTTAAATGATAAAAAATAGAAAATAATTTTTTGAAGCATTTTTAAATATGTAGCTTTTTGTCAAAAATTCATATGAAAAACGCGAAATGAATTTTATACGCTGATATTACCATTTATTGTTCACATTCGAGACAAATGTACCAACTTTTCATTAAGAAATAATGTTAAGATTCTAACAATTCAAAGTATGATAACTTTAACTCATTTTTATATTTAACACAAAAATTTTTCGTACTTTTTGAAACAACTATTAAAATCAGGAAAAAAATTTGAAACAGTTATCAAATCTTACAATTACTTTCTTAATATTTTTCGATTTCTAATGCATATACATTTCATTCATTTTCCTTATCAACACAGTATCTAAAAATTATTTAATATAAACAAAATGTCAAGTAATTAATGAATTTTGAAAAAAAATCGTACCTTTCGTAAAAAGAGCAAAAATATTGTATAAATAAGTGAAATTTTTTTATTAATATAAGATTATTGAATTTTCAAGGTGGAATGGGAGCTGGAAGTCACGAAAACGAGGATTCACACATGACGCCCCTGGAAGTTGCATTGTACATCTTGCTGGCAGTATTTAGCTTCGGGACCATCGTTTCGGTTGTCTCGTGCGTCGTCTACGCGAGTAAATTCAAGCCGCAGCCGACAGACTCGCCATTGCCGAGTCTTCCGGTTCTCGGAGCTGTGAGAGCCAGAGCTGCCGCCAGTCAATTGGCATCGGGTCGAAGACCGCGTGAATCGACGACCAACGCCCACGACTGGGTATGGCTCGGTCGGGCGACTCTCGAACGAGCCGCATGTGCACCGCAACAGGTACATTTTTCACTATTGGAAATAAGAAAAGAAAACACATCCTTCACCACGAGTGGAACACTCGAGGGACTTTCTACAACCAAACGAAAATCTGGAGAAAAATATTATATTTGGGATTTCAGTAAGTCAAGTTATACTTGACGATTATAAAAAATCAAGGGGGTCGTTGAATTCGAGATAGCTATTGATGAAAATCTAGTAACCTGTTTGACAAACGTTGCATAAACTTTACCAAATTTAGCAAACTTTTTTCTCCAGCATATTTCTACGTATTACCAAAATTTCATTAAAATCTAACTGTCGCTAGTATAAGACTAATGTAATACACTCTTGTAAATTAATCAATACACATATTCTGAATACGTGAAAAAAATTTTTAAACAATTTTTACGAAATGCAAATCTTCGTGTAACTACTTTCAAAAATTTATGAAAAAGTTTTTATGGCTCGCCTTTTTGCCATATAAAAGAGTAATAAAAATTAAGCTTCGTGATAATATTTTCCTATCGTGTCTAGACATAATTATAATATGTTGAATATTTCTATGCAAAGTTCTAACACAGATGATGAATTCAAATTCATAAGACATAAAATTAATTAATTATTAATTTTTATCTTACAATATAGAAATATATACACAGTTAAAATTATATGAATAATTTTGTTTCTGAATAAAAATGATGTAGACAATATTAATTATATATTAAAATTATGTAAACAATTAAAATGTAGATTATCTGAATTCTGAATTAATCTCATAATAATTCTATTATGACTTAAAATCGGAATAGAATTAAAATTAAGTCGTAAAATAATGAAAATTTGACATTTTCCATCATCATTTTTGATAATTAGTATTTCTAGTACTTTTATGCTATTTTTATGCTATTTTATAGGTGCGCGTGACGAATAATCCTCTGGCTGGCGAGGTTGAGGACGATCCAGCGACAGCGGAAATCGGCATGAGCTTCGACAATCCGAATCACATCGAATTACCACCAGCAACGAGACAATCTACAGGCTGGTCCGGAAACTCGGTACCGATCGACACAACGACTTATTGCAAGAGGGACAAGGGGCCGCGAAGTTTCGCTGGCAAGCAGATAAAAGGACCGTCGAAGTCTCACAACAACGCGGGCGTGATGGCGAATGTTACTCAACGAAATGGGTAATTATATTCAGACAAGTTTCACCAATATGATTCTTTATTTTTACATTTTTTATTTTTATTTTAAAAAATTGTTTTTATCATTATTTTTTATTAATTATGATTTTTATTTCAATTATTGTAAGATAAATGTCCTAATATAATAATTGAACAGATAAGGATTTTCTCTTTTTATCTCTATTAAAAAAGTATTCAGTCGAAAAAATCTGTTTCAAATTCATATTTTACTTACTGTCTGATAATTTAGCGATTCAAAACTCATCCTATGTATGAATTTTAAATAATATATTTCTAACGCTTGAACGTCCAAATATGTAGAATGACCCAATAGTTGGACAGCAAAATCGATCCTGTCACTAAGGTTCAACGAGCTTGATTCAATAGTTTAACTCCATGAAAAATACCCCTATCTTCGTATGGGAAAAATAATCTATACAATTTTATTGACAAATATATAATTTAAAAAAAAAACACAGCAAATATCTTCCAACTGTAGGGACGTTAACCTTATCAACAAAATAAAACAGAAATATAAAATAAAAAATTGAAAGATTGACAGTAATAAAATATATGATAAATTATTGAAAAAATCATTGACTTTTGCAAAAATTTTGTCAGCAACGACGAAGCAAGCTCCTCGGACGTCCCGCCTCCATTGCCGCCCCACGGAATTCCGGCCGTCTCGTCGGTACCGCTTTCGGAGACGAACAACGGGAACGAGGACTACAAGCCGCCGGTGCCGCCCCATAGGAACACGGGAGTGACCGCGAGGCCCCCGGAGCCGGCGAAGAAGCATCACCACAGGGTCTCGAACGGCGGTCATCACGCGAATCATCATCATATCAAGCACCATCATCATCACCACCACCACCCGAAGAATCACAGCAAGAGTAAGCTCGGAGCGAGCGCGATGACGTCGCAGGTGGAGGAGAGACCGAGCGTGGAGACGGAGGAGGACTTCGTGCAGCTGAGAAACGCCCCGGAGGACAAGACGACGAGGGAGGCTAAATCGAGAGAGATTAAGAGGGCGACGATAATCGGTAACCCGATGTTCTCGTCGTCATCGTCCTCCTCCTCGTCCTCGTCGTCGTCTTCCTCGAGCCACGAGGAGCCCGTCGCGATGGATGATCTCAACCTGGGCATGGATTACAACCAGATTATGCAGTACTTTGATAATCTGAAGGAATCGAACGCCTAGAGCATCTCGACGTCGTTCGATCGTTCACGATTTGGTTGACGGTTAAGGGATTCCTGAAACGTAATCTTCCCGATTTCCTAGGCCGTGCGCGAGTACACGGTCTCCTCCTGACCTCCTTCCCGCGGCCCACTCCCCAAAAGAAACGCAGTATTCCCTTTTCGTTTGGCGTTAAATACCAGAACGACGTCGAGAGCGCACACTCGCCGAGGCGAGAAAAAAAAATGATGAAACTTCCTAAAGTTGTCCTTCCTTCCCTCCGCGAACGTCAGATCGCCGGAGGGGCACTACCGAGTCCCACGAGACTTCACGGGGGGATGCACGGAAAAATTTGTGTACATCCCGAATCGTGGCATGCTTTACATGAGTATATATATATAATTGAAGAAAATATATATATAAAATATATTCTAGTCAGCTTCCTAGCAGCACTTAACGTTAAGCGAATGTTGAAAAACTTTAACTCTTCACTGGTAAACTATTCAACGGTGTTGAAACATGGCTACGTATATGGTTAATGCATTTGTGTAAAGAAAAAAAAACGGAGATACGAATCCTGTTACTTGAGCTACAAGAGAGTCAATTTTCTCGTCTCGTCACGAGTACTGTGATGTCTCGGGAAATAGTGAAGAAGAGGGGGAGGAGTAAATGAATAATTATATCGAGAACTCTCGATACATCCATTATTTTCAATCGGAAATATATTAAATATATCTATATAAACTATATAAACGAGGGAAAAAAAAATTGAAGGTTTCCAAATCTTATAGTCAAAGGTTTGACACCATATCTTAATTGTACTGCCTGAAAACTTGAGTCTTTTAATATCGAAAATTTTACGATGAGAGGGAAAGAATTGTGTCAGCTTGAAACTTTCCATTGAGAGACTTCCGATGCTCGAATTTGCGAGGGGAAAACACATAATCATGGAAACCAGTAGCTTTTTTTACGAAACTTCCTCTCCGGAAGGACTTCAGCTGGGAAAAAAAATAAAGAAATTATTTATATTCTGAACTCTTGCAAGCTTTGCCGGTGAAGCATATCTACGATAATGACAATAGCGCGACGAATAACGGAGCCGTCACACGAGCTATGAGGGTTGTTCGAAATTAGGGAAAAGAGAAAAAAAAATGTAACGTTTCGAACTACACTTATAATATCAGAATTGTCGAGAAAAAACAAAATATATTATATACACTCTGATACACTATATCGTATATATAGACGTCAGTGAACATCGTATATTTTCTACTGTCAGCTAAGACGCTACGATATCTTGATACACAAGTATGATATATGTTTAAACGTGCCAGAGTAATTGAGATTACCAGTCCAGGGTTAAAGGAAGAACCTCGGTGTCCACTGTAACGTGAGCATATCGTTGAAAATTTTTCATTTCCCGTAACGCAAGATATGAATTAAAAAAATGGCAAAGTGTGCGTATACTTTTGCCAATTCGCAAATTCGAATCGTGAGAAATGAAAGGAACTAAGAAACGAACGGCCCGCGTTACTGGTGGCATCACATAGTTTACGTTCGTAAAGATATTTATTCGATTGACTGCGGTGTCATCAAAAGTTTGTAAATTTTACTTTGTAAGATTTTGTACATATATTATAATTATGCAGATAGTACAAGGTATACCTACGACGTATTAGCGATTGTAAATGTACGAACAGCGCGAGCGCTCGAAAACGAGAGAAAGAAAGAAGGAAAAATTTCGAAATGAAATAACTGAAGGAAACGAAGCAGATATTTCCATCGAGCAAAGAGAACTTTGACGAGATATCCTCATCTCATCGTAAGAGAGAGAGAGAGAGAGTGAGTGTGAGCGAACAAAAAAGAGAGACAAAATCTAACATTTCCGACGAAACAATCTCAAATACATTAAATTCAAATATCAGACAAATTTGAGCAAAGTTTCCGAGTCGCGATTCTGAAATTTTGTCTCGCAAGTGATCCAAATTGAGTCCTCGACGCGTCCAACAACCTTAACCGATGGAAAATAAAAAATTCAACCCTCGAAGCAGCGTCGGGAAAATTCGATAAACGAAAAAAAAAAAAAATTGAGAATTGAGAAGACGTCATATGCGCGATACGCGAAAAGCCTGCGAGCGATGCTCGAGTCGTGAATTGAGAAAGAGGAAATTGGTACGAGGAGACTAAGCATGTAGTACGTAAGAATTTATCTAGGGCTTGTATGAAACACGTTTCATAAGTACCTCTAATAGTAAGTTACATGTTTAGAAGCGCCGTTGTAGAGAAAACGTAGCGGAGCATACGTAGTGGATGAAAAGAGTAAAAAAAAGCACATGATAAACAGCAGAAATTACCGCGACTGAATACGGAAATTGAAAGAGAAAAGAATCGCGGAAACGGGTCACAGAGTTCACGACTGTTCGAATGAAAAAAAAAAAGCGTTACGATGTTGTTTTTTTTTTCATCCATTCAACGAACTTACATTGCAGCGCAAAGTTTGTAGAGAATCTTCGTCTTAAAATTGTGATAATTTAAAATATTTTTGCGTTCTTGTTTTTCCGAATTATCGCGCGTAGGATTTTTTTTCCATTCGAGACACGTCCGTCTCTCTGGTTGAGCAGTATCGACGTCGTAGGCAAAACGAGGGGCTTCTGAGAGTAAAGAATCATCGTCCAAAGATGCCCGCGTCGATCGTCGATACATTCGCCCCTCTCTTGCCATCACATTCTAGTCCAATACTTACGATTAGATTTAGGGTTAATACGTGTAGCCTGAGACTGCGAGATTGATTAGCTTCTGGCTGATGTCGAACAAATATCCGTACAGACGAATATTCAATCATGAATTGTCAAAAGAATTTCGTTGGATTGTCGAGATTACGGAACGAGAGTTTCTTTTCCAAATTTTACTGAAATTCTATGAGATACGTCGTCGTAATCGCGTAAATCCAACAAATTTTTCCACGTTCCCCAATTTTCTGATATTGAAGAAAAGACAAATATCACGGAATCAGCGTTGAAACCTTTCTGCCCCGGTTTTTAGTACGCTCGGTCTCATCGAGCAGCGAAATTTCGTCTCTCGCGCATTTGTTATTTTTAACAAAAAAAAAACAATCATCGCTTTATTATTATTATATAAACTCTCGTCTCCTCTACCTCGTTATAGCATGTATACCTCGCAACTATCACTTTCTCCAGCGTATATAACGTTAACGATGAACGAAGAAGAAATCTCATTTTTTTCTCTCCCCATCGAGCATAAGTCACAAAACCTTCCTTCGCAATTCCATGCGCGTTAATCGTCGATCTATACCAATATATTTTTTACCCCTTTTTCATCCCCCCCCCCCCATCTTCGTTCTGTATTATTTAATCCGAGATAATTTGCGGTTGCGAATTCTCGATGAAGCAAATTCGATTTGCGACGATTCGCAATTCAAGATGCACGTCGAAACGCTCGCGTGCAGTCGAGAAGATTGTACGACGAATAACTATATCATACTCCGAATGATTCGATTATATATAAATACATACTTAAGTGTTTCGAAAAAAAAGAAGAAGAAATCAGCGACAAGAAAATTATGTTCGTAGAATTCATTAGGATGAAAAGCTTGAAAAAAAAATGTAAGGGTCGCGTCCGTATCGACGCGTCCACAAAAAACGCTTGCGAAATAACTGAAAAGAAAACGAATAATCATTCCGCCGATGCAATGTCATTTAACGCACATTACGTCACACACACGTGAGATCGGAGAAGAGTTCGGAAATCAGAGACGACAATTGATTGAAGGAAAGGTAGAAGAATGAAAAAAAAAGGATACATATTTATCACACAGCAAATATTGACATTCGCAACGTCTCATTGTCAATGATCGTCTATAGTAATTATCATCGAATCATCAAATCGTCACCCTTCTCTAATACGCTGCATAAGTATTAAGATACGACTGTCGCCTATTGAATGTACAATATGTAGTATTTACCTGTTGTTACCACCAAACCGTCATCAAAGATATTTAAAAAAAAAAAAAGAAAAAATATTGTAATTGTATCATACGAGCCCTGGCTTGTTTTTTATAGTAACATTTTCCCATACCCTTCCGATCCTCAATAATTTCGCTTATTTCCGTTGCAATCGTTTAACCCACGATTCTTCAAACTTCCGAAAAATTTTTCAAGGACAAAAATAAATGATCTCGATTACCGTCTATTAATTAAAATAGCATTATCCTGATTTGTTCAATCCAATTTATTATGTATGAATGTTTCGAAACGAACTATTACAAATTATCGATACTTGTTGAACCACATTTTGTCAAACGGCGATATCCACTTGTGACAACCGCAAAGGTTGTTCTGAATTAGGTACTTGAACGTCCAAGGATTTATGTTTTCTTCCTCGTCTCTTATCTTCTCCTCCTTCATCTTTTCAAGATCTTCGTGGGTTATGGCGATCGCTTTGAAGGGCAATTTTGACGCGATCTCCTCGAGACATCGCTTGACTTCGAAAAATTCGCAATCACCGCCGACTTCGATAATAACGCGTCCGTCTTTGACAGGAGTCACGTAGTGGTCGATCGCCGCTTTACCACCGCCCATGCGCTGTCCAAGACCCTTAAAGAAACAAAAATGTGCATCGTCGTAAAAAGTTCTACGCTCCGTTTCAATTTTCATATTTTCTGTGCGAATCGTACTTTTCGAGTGACCGGCTGCCAAGGCGCGTCTATTCTCCAGACTCCGAACATTCTTGTCGAATCGATCCCCCTACCAAGCGTGTTTCGGACCATCTCGAAGTGCCCGTATCTGAGTCTTCCACCGCCAGTCGCCTAGGAATGCTTCTTTACTACTTTGTAACTGTTATTTTTTTATTTTCTTGAAAAAGAGAGAGAGAAAAAAAAACTTACGATAATACCGAACTGCTTGTGAAGAAAAAATGTGTGAATCTTTTCAGGACCTCTCATGTACCTCAATCTTTTCTGCATCTTGAATGCACGCATATTCGGCGGATATGTTGGCACTTTTTCCATTATTTTAAGCCTATTTCTCTCGGGAAACTCACTCGCTGAATTGAGAAATATAATTAGACAATGTTTTTTTAATTCGTATCTTAAGGTGATTTGGCAGAAAAAACGGGTCTTGATTACGATTATAAAGATTATAAACAACAAATTTTTGTTGTTTTTTTTTAATGAAAGTTTTTTTTTACTATGTATAAGATTAAATGTATTCAACATGTTTTATTAAGCTCTCACTTGATTGTAATAATGATTACACTATTTTTAACAAAAGCTACAGTATTTAATCTGGTCATGTTTATGAATGAATAGCTAAACATAATAAAATGGTTACACGATGACAGTAAATTTGCCAAAAATTTTGTACAAATAAAAATAAATAACAGAATGTAACGTTAAAAATGAAACCAAATTGTAAAAACACTGTGAAGTGAATCAAGTGAAAAGTTTTGATAGAAAAGGACTGTCGCGTTTGGCAGTCGTATCTGACATTCTGATTGTCGTTGAGAAAGTGATGAATGCCAAAAAGTATAATTACATTTATTAGTACAAAAAAACTTCACTATTAAATGCTTTATTCTATATTTTACAAAGCTTTTGTTAAGTATTTTTAATTGTATAGATTTTGTTGAAACTTTATAACTTTTAGTGAATTTTTGTAAAGGGTGCCAGAGTATGTGTATTGTAATACAACTTTGACAGTTCATATCTCGTCAATGGAACAGTAAACTATTTTTTTTTAAATTCAATATGATAGAGAGTACATTGCCAGTATTGGACATGGCTTAATTTTTCTAATATTTCTTCCAAACCACCTTAACTAAATTATATTCTTAATTCTTACTAGTGCGAGTAGGTATCGGCGTGAACTCTTTGAACCCTGCTACCTGCATAACGGCTACTGACAACCGATTTACTGTAAAAAAAAAAACAATACATCAAAAATGTCAAACAAATGTAACATTTTTCAATGACAGTAACAAATCAATTGATCTTAAAAACAAAAAGTGCTGAAATAGTAAACAATACATTTACTATTTCCGCACTTAACCTAGAAACTTGTTATTCGAATAAATTCAATAAAATTACTTACCAGGCAAAAGTGCCCGCAAAGTCGACGGTTTCCAAAGCATACTGATAATCTATCTTTTTCAATCTTATAGAATTTATAATAAACACTACAATGTTTTCGTTATTTTTATTAACGAAAACAGAATTTTTACGGGATTGCAAATCCCGTTTGGATTTTATATAGATCTTCTTGGATTAAAGATTGAAGTCTTTTTCAATTACAGTACTTTTTAGTTGGTACCCCAGTTGCGTGATGTCACTAGCGTCCGGAGCTCACCTATTTTCACAAGCGAAAAAGTGACCAATAATGGTGAGCGAGCGAGAGAGCGTAATAAACCTGGATTTCCGATTGGCTGCCAGCCACGTGGTATCGTACTTTAATTACACACACGTGCTTCCTATTTAACGCACATACTTTTAGAATCGATTGTCGCCCCATCTGTTAATGGTTTATATTACTACAAAGGAAGAGGTATATATACAGATTTCATTGCGCATGTGATGTAATCATCGATATATGCAAAAGATGTCACTCTCACAAAATTCTCTTTGTTTGCGCCGGTCCACGCGCCGTGATTTTTCTCCGACGTCCACCTTTCGCGCGTACCTCGTGTGAACAAAACAAAACATACGTACTTTTTCAAACATCGCAGGATTGTCTCTTTCGTTGCCCTGTGAAAATTTCCTACATGTTCACGTGGCGACCGAAACCGGCCGGTGTCGTCTAAAGAAAATTAACCTTCAGGTAAGCTTTTTTATTCGGCTTCGCGGACAAACCTCACGAGGTTATATCTCGCACATTGGTTACGTTTAAATTTATCCAGTTGCAAAATCTGTATGGAAAACGATATTGCATGACGTGCTTTGTACAGAATTTGCGGAATACGTGTTTTTTTTTCCCAACGTTAAAGAATCGTTTCCTAACTCTCTTGATCGGAAAGGTTATAAACAGAAATTGTGAAATACCGCGTACGATGTCATAAGCCGACCAAGCTATGGAAAATAGTGTTACGCGCCGCACCGATAATTCGGAATCACTCGTATTTTCGGTTCGATGGATTGATTACATCTTCCTAATATTTAGCTTCCCCTATCTTTTTTTCTTTTTATTTAATTAATCAACTTCGAAGTGAAAAGGATAAGAAATGCTAACGGAAGCGTGGAAAAGTTGGCAAAGGATCGATAAAAATTAAATTTTTGTCTCAACCCGATCAATCGAAATTTCTAGCGATAGAGTACGAAAACCGAATGGGTAATTATAAATAATAAAACTTGGAAACAAAACATAAATTTATAAAACTTGGTGAAGTTTCCCGGTATGAAATATAATTGAAGAAACGAAATGATGAATATAATAAATGGAAATTAGGTAAAAGTATAAATTTATAAAATATGGAGAAATAAAGCGACCTTTCTAGATTCAAGTCAGCCAAATGTATCGTCGAAAATCTTGATTCAGCTGTGAAGATGAATCCACGGTTGCGTTTGATAAAACGATAAAACGATTGATACTCATGACCCAAAAATCTCAATAATCCAGGTGATTTGTGACACGCGAAACAATGAACGCAACATTTATTCTTGAACTCGGTTGAGCCTACTTTGCATGCATGAGACGATCCAAGTGTTCATGGATTGCTGAGCCGAGAAGCGGGACTTTCCTATGGAAACCTAACCATCGTTTGCGATCGAATTACGCTAAAAAAAAACTAGAAAATTCATTTTATCAAAATAGAATGTTAACAATCGTTAACTCTACAAGAAAAATACGTATAACTTATTTTATGGAGCTTATTTTTTTATCTGAAATTTTTTTTTGCTCTAAAATGTGTATTTTTCACAATATTAAGGTCGTACATCCATGACAGTTGAATCAAACATTTTTATCTTTTTTTTTTCTCCGTACCATGTGGTTTTACAGCTCAAGTTTATTAGAAAAAGTTGTTACTGATTCATTCAAAAGTAACGTATTCAAAAATTCAAGGTCATCCAAGGTGACTCGTACTTGATACGTATGTATGAAAATTGGAAAAAAAATGTTTTAGAATTTAAAAAAAAAACTAATTGAAGCTTCTTTGAAGTACTATAAAAAGCTCATATTTCAAGAGGTTCTACTTCTTAGAAGTCAAGATATTTACAATTGACAATCGCAATATTTAACACGTGTTCTTATAGGAGAGTAGAAAAAATTGTGATTTTCGATAATGAACATCTCGAATTCTATACAGAGAAATTTCTTAAAGTTGAATACACATATGCACATAGCATCAAAGATAATTAACGCAAAATTTTAACAAATTGCTAATAAAATCGTTTCGTATTACCTTAAAAATAAATTCTTTGACACGCCTCGTTTTTTCAACAATAAAAAAATTATTTTTTTTAAAAATCAAAATTGGCTTTGGTAAATAATGTAAACAAGTATTTGTTCGAGATTGTTACAAAGTCAATAAATAAAGTCTTATTTTTTGCAAGTATCAGGAAATCTTAGTCGTTTGTGTTCAAATTGTTCTTATTACCCTTTTTTTACGAAATAAATACTTTTTGTAATTAACATGTATATTTTTGCCAGTATATTTGGCAAATGTCTTTGAGTCGTCTAGCCTGGTTTCAGCTCGATTATTTAATGGGTTAATGCGAAAATATATAAAAGTTGAACGATAGTGCTTCGTGCGAAGAGAGTGAACATCGGAATCGCGAGAATATCGGGTCGCAACGCTTTCGCCTGACTGTACGATTGACTGCGCCCGAAAAGCTTTTGTTCTACGCTGTTGCACACGAAGGTTCCTCAGAATTTCCCCCGTCGTCGACTCGCCCTCGCTCCGCCCGGAGTTTCTCTCTGTTACCAAGGGCGCTCGTAATCGTTCCACATCCTCAACAGCGTAGAACCTTCGCGATCGTACGATCTGCCATTTTTATATATAAAAAGTCAACCATTAATTAATCAATATAATTAATTTATCAATTTGATGCGATTTAAAAGTGTCCGAGATAAAAAAAAATCGTTTCGCGACGATTGGAAAGTTCGTCACTGAAAAATAACGAATTGGACCTTTTGATCAATTATTTTAGTATTCTATAATTGCAGTAAATAGCACGCTCGAAATTTATTTTATTTACTTTTTAAATGTCCTCGATTCTATTATTATTGTTACTTTTTTGGGAATCAACGAGTTGGAGAGAATCTGATGTAATTTCGCGGGTCAAAGTGTCGACATGACTTTTTAATGACCTCCAAGTGGCACGATCACAGTTTCGCTAGATGATCGGCCAATGATGAGCAATTTCTCTAACGAGAGCACGCATGTTCGAAGTCCATTCGCTTCCGAGGCGAAATTTTTCTTCGGGCTTGCTGAACTCGTGACGAACGGTGCACGAGGATGAACCATCTCCGATAACTCCGTGATGCGGCGTCACTTCTTTCGACCTTGAACTTCCCGTATGCCCGAGAACTTCAAGAATTCCGACAATTCTGTTCTCCAAAAAGAAAAAAAGAAAACAATCGCCACGTGAATCGAAGACGATCGGAAAGAATACTTTATCTGCGAATATGTGCAATCGACAAATTGCTTCATTTTTATTTTTCGTATAGAAAATTTAACTTCTATATAAATAAAAATGAAATGCTGTTCGTTGGTAAGCTCATCACTCGAGAACGTCTGATCACCATTTGGCTAATTCTTTTTTTAATGTCCATAACAGTTCAAATAATTATTTGAAGTAAAATAATTGTAATTATTTGAACTAAAGGCTTTCAAAGGTTTTTATTTGAACTTGAGGTTTCTAAAGGAAAGAAAAATTGAAAAATTTGACCAGAAAATAAGAAAATATGAAGAAACTGAAAGTACTTTTATCTATGGGATTATTCTATGAATTCAAGATCCTAGTTCACGATTCGAATGTTGGTTATATGTAATTATTTGTTTTTTTTTGTTATTTATGATCTTGGGAAAGGTTAAAAAAAATTTGGGACAATTACAGTGGAAAGTGGGAAAATTTTGGACAAATCGCATAAATCATAACTGGCGATATACAGGAACGACACATTTTTGGTTCGTTCTTTTTTATTTTGATCGTTATGCTCCCGAGATGAAGATAACTCAGCTGGATATTTTCAATTGAAACAAATCTGGAAGATTTGGAGAAAAAAACTTTTTAAAAACGTAATCCAGTCTGAATGACAATAAAATTACATTTTGTTTTATTTTTATATCGTTCCATGATCTGTCCAACAAATGTAGTTTGTTGTTTACTGTCAATAAATTTATTAAAATTTAGACAGGACAACGTTGGTCAGGTTGGCTAGTTTTTAATAATATTTGATGCAGATAATCGCAAGACTTGGAAGTTTATTATGCAAAATAAAAAGTATAGGTTCAAACTTCGTTACAACTGTCGCGAATAGCTAATTCTTAATTTCACACTAGGTCAACGCCGATACAAGCATTCAAATGGAAGTTTGCGTAGCGGAAAAGAAAATAGTGTATCGACTTTCTCATGTTTTCACTTCGCGAATAGGGGTAAGCAATTTTCACGTGGACATATGATAAATGGCAAAAATATTCATTACCGATGATTATATTTTTTTAAATGAATATTTAAAAAAATGAATCACGATTGAAGATTATTCGTCGTGATAATTTTTTGAGATTATGAGTGTTTCCTGATATTTTGAAAGTCATGCTTCAATTCTATTTGCTGATTATTTATACAATTACATGCAATTGATGCAATTTTACCTTCAAATATTATTTAACGATGCAAAACCCATCTCGTATCTTGTTTCAATAAAAAAAATATAAAAAATGAAACGTTGAATACATTTCAACAATCGAACAGCCAAATAAACCCTGTCCTTTAGTGTCGAATGTGAACGTCACAAAAAAACTTTTCGTACATAAGAAAAAATGATCCATACATTTTATTCAAATTTTTTTATTAATTCGAAAATTTCAAAGTAACATAAAAAGTTTCATTCAACCTTTGTTACGTGTTCAACTATTGGGACGTTTACACGTAAAAATGACATTTGGCCCTTGAAAATTAATAAAGATATCACGATGATACATTTTTGAAGATTTTCGTGAATTTTTATTAATTACGTGGTCTATTTTTGCACGTAACGATTTTAATTATCTAAGTGGCACTTGCAACTCCGCGAAAACGTTTACGATTTGACACTGATTATAAAATTTGACAAACGACGCGACGTTTCGATCTTTAAAGATTTTCGTCAATTTTTATTAATTACGTGATCTATTTTGCACGTAACGATTTTAATTAACTAAATGGTACTTGCAACTCCGCGAAAACGTTTACGACTTGACACTGATTATAAAATTTGACAAACGACGCGACGTTTCGATCTTTAAAGATTTTCGTGAATTTTTCTTAATTACGTGGTCTATTTTGCACTTAACGATATTAATTAACTGGTAATGGTAATGGCAATGATAATAGTACTTGTAACTCTGTGAAAATGTTGTTTATGACTTGACGACACTGATTACAAAATTTGAAGAACGACGCGACGTTTTGATCCGTCAATCATCGCCGCTCCGAGATGATCGAGGCGTCGGAAAATTGATCGTATTATCTTGAAGGAGAAACAACGCGACAAGCAGTAAAGAAAAAAAAATAAAAAAAAATAATATTGGAGTCACCTCGAGGCGCGCTGATGTAAAAATTGTCCGTCGAGACGATGCGTGGTGTGCGTGAAACGCACAAACGGCCGAGGCTCCGGAGCTTCCCGCGACGAGGGTCACGGCATCACTTTCGCCGTGGGACCCGTTCACTCTCGCGGCGAGACCGCGACTCGTCAGTGAGACGAGAGCTCTCATGGTGGCCAATCGTGCGACCGGTGTTACGTCCAAATTCGACCGTAATTCAAGTGAAACGAAAATAATTCGAATCCGCAATTTGTTTCGGCAAATCGATAACAGTTCAATCCCAACTCGCGTCCTTGTCTCACGCGCGTAACGAGATTCGAAAAGCAGCCTTGGAATTCGGAGAGGAACGCGCGCCGGTTATCGACCTCGATCACGAATTAACCGAAACCGTTATCGCGACTCCTCTGCCGACACTGTTATATCCTATCCAAGTTACGATCTATTCAGTGGAACTTTTTCAAGGTTTATTATATATATTGATCTTCGAAGACGATTTCATACCGATTATTTCAAATATTATTGGAGCTGTTTCCGTACAAACTGCGAAATAATTCAATTTTGCCCAAACTTCGCGAGAATATTTTTTTTTTTCATACGAACTATGATTCTTAATGATAATTTTTGCCTATTTATTTTCCGTACAAGTGGATGATGAAGTACAATTTGAATACATTTTTTTTGTTTTACCCACAATACACATTTCGCGTATAAGAATATTATTTTATCACTCGATTACTCGCAAAGTAGTCAATTTTTTTACAAAATTTATGTACATTTATTTATTTTTAACAGTTATTAATTGTTTCAGCAGTTTTTATTGCATCTTATCAAATTTTTATTATTTATATTTTTAACCTGTACATTTTCAATCATTTTCGCAAGCTGTATTAAAACTTCTTAATATACGACGTTTCAAATGTGCGAGAATTTTTCGATAGCTGGAAAGCTCATCAATGATAAATTATAATTGAAGAACCATGTTCGTGCTTATTTCAAAAATTCAATATTCACATCAATCTCTTTTTTTTAATATTGCGTTATAGACTTAAATAAATCATCCCTTTTCTAATATATAAAAAAATTTACGTAATCTTTTATAATCATTTGAACAATTTTATTTATATAAATATATAGATATAATTGAAGTTATATGACGTTTATTCTGGTTTACGAAAAGTGCCCTTTTTGGACCAATTTTTTGTATAAGCCATATTTTTTATAGTCCGGTATAAAAGAAATTTTTATTAGTCTGAAAATTTTCAATTTTTCACGTTCTCAACTGTCTCGTTGCTATAAAATATCCGGAAGTTAATCGCTCGTAAAAACATCAGTAAAACTCGCGAGCAGTACGCATAAACGATAGTTTCTCATTATTCACACAAATCACAAACTATATGTTTTCACAAATAGTGCAATTTGTACCAACATAATTTGATACGAATTTATATAATACACGTTAGAATGAGAAAAAGCGAAACTTTCGATTTTTCTGTTCATTTGCTGGCAAAAAATTACGTACAAATTTTTCACGAATCCGTCCAGTTTTTTTGTCAATTTAAGATAGTCTGATCAGTTTTTTGGAGTCAAGTGAATGGTTCGATTGAAAATGAACGCATATTATGTTATTTGAATTAATAAATGATTGATTTATTAATGATAAATTTTGATCACTCTTAATGTATCACATTCACGAGTAATAATTTATTTATAATAAAGTATTGAAGAAAGACAATTGAAAAATTAGTAATGACTTGAAATTTGCTCTGAGACAAACAATTTTGGGAATTTTCGCCAAAAATTTGATAATATTTTTTAATAAACTCTTTAAATAGTGTATTAATTCAATGTTCAAAGATAATACCAACTCTGTAGATCATTTGTGTTAGAATTTCATAAAAATTAATTGAATTAAAAAATATCTTCTCAAAATTTAATTTTCTCTAGCTTCATTTTATTTCAATTTTTTTAAATAAACAAATTTTAGTATTTTTGAGTCGAATTTCTGTTTTTGGACGGCGTTGGATAATTTCATTATAAAGCTGTGGTAATTGAACTTCAAAACAAGTCTCTCTTCAAGTCTCATCTTGAATGTGGCTGCTATTTAAAAAAGTTGACTATTTTAGAATAAATTTATTCAAAAAAAAACCCTTCTGCAGTTTTATAACGCCAAATTTAACTTAAAATATGGCCTCGAGTAGAGAAGTGAAGAGTAAAGTTATTAACGTACTGCCAAATTTTCGAGAGCCAATGAGAATCTCGGTAGGTCTATTTTATGTACTAAACGTGACAGTTCTATTTTTACAAATAAGGATAAAAAATGAAAACGAGTTTGGAAAAATGTATCAAAAATAAGATACAAATATAAGTATTGAAGATAAACTATCTTTAAAAGTGTAAAAATCTGTGTGGAGAAGAAAAGGAAACGATGTTAATGCGCGAAGATAACGAGCCGGTGCGGCGGGGAGCTTGATACAAACGAGGAAACGATTTCGCCGGGTAACAAAAGCGGCAGCGTCGATGGGGCGTCGTTGGTGAAGAGTTAAGAGTATACGTGCGCGCTCAAAGTTGAAATTCGCTGATAACAACGGGAGGATCGAACTCGGGGAGGGAGAAAGAGAAACAAAAAAAAAACGTAGAGATCGAGAGCAGTGGCGAGTGACAAAGGGAACTTCTCGTTTCGTGACGTGACCTCTCGGGAGTTTTCGCACGAGCGTTGAATCTCGGCACCCCCTCCGGGGCGCCGATTTTCCATCCATCCTCGCAAAATCGACGGAGAACGAGCCGGGAGAGTGAGAAACGGACTGCGAGATATGGATGCTCGAGTTTTTATCAATGACATTTGTTTTCTCGCGATCAATGCCTGGATCATTTGCGCGCTCACCCTTCGCGGGACCACTCCCGAGGCGACGATTATGTAAATAATAATTGGACCAAAAAGAAAAGCTCGCACTTGAGTAAAGAAAAAAAAACAACGCATAAACAAACGTAACGTCTCGCGACTTTCTCTCCAATTTCTTTTCTTTTTTTTTAATCCGCAACTTCGCCTCGCATTTCCCAATCGCGTCGCATCTGACGCGAATTCCCAAGCGAATCTTCGACGAGTCCGAACTGTGAAACTTTTTTTTTAATTTTTTTTTCGCGCTCGTTTCATCGCTTTTCCAAAAGTCCGGAATTTTCAACGACATCGAAGAACAGTGAAGTGTGCTCCGTTCTCGTGCGACGATAACATTTTATAGGATGGACGGCCTCGTCGAGGTTTTTCTCTTCTGCGGAGTCTTGTATTATTTCTTCAATTTCAGGTATTGCGATTTTTTAGTTATTTCATGCACCCGGCGACTTTACATATTTTTGTCTTTAATTTGACATTTTCTTTTACCATCAATATTGAATTATTGACTGATTATAAAAAAGGAGTATAGAATATTCCGAGTCCTTCTTTTATTATCAAGATTTAATTATGAGGTAAACGTCCCAATAGTTGGACACTTTTTGCTGCATTATTTTTAATATTTCAATTATTTTTTTATCAATATAATCGTATGGATTATTTTTCCTATACGAAGAAGTGTTGTATTTTTCATAACATTAATTTATTGGAATAAACTCGCTCGACCCTAGATACAGGGTCGATTTTTTATCCAAATATTGGGACATTCTACATATTCAAACGTTCAAGTATTTACTTGAAATATTATTTAAAATTAACACATAAAATGAGTTTTGAATTGCTAAAATATCAGACAATAGTTTAGACGTGAATTAGAGGCAGATTTTTTCGTTGAAATATTTTTTAAATAAAAGTAAATTGAGAAAACCCTTAGCTATTCAACTATTGGGACGTTTACCTTAATTATGTAAGGAAGATCGATTTTTTATTCTTTTAACGATAAGTCTGCGAAAAGAGAGAAACGAAAGGCCTTTGTATATTTTGATATAGTGTAACATAAGTGAATCTTATTTATCCTCAATCTGCCTTATGAGATAAAAATTACAAATTTTCTATTTTCTCATTTTTTTTATTAAAAAAATCCCACCTAATTTTTTAATTAGTAATATTTATTAAACATAAATTTTTGCAAAATATATTATTATAGTCCAAAACTCATATTTGATTGAGTTTATTGATCATAAATTTCGTTTTCTGCTAAATGCATTTTTCTAAAAAAATTAGTAAAATCCGCAGAAAATATTCTCATGGAACTGTTGCTTGGTACAAAATTGAACTGTTAAAACAAGTGCTAACAACTAAACGTTTAAATATTAAGTGAAATTCCCCTATATTTGGATTCGTTATACGTTTGAGGGTGACTGTCGGTACGAAATGGCATAGGACAGACAATCCCAGTCAAGAATTAATTCTTGACATTCAATTTGAAAACTCAAACTACGACTTTTGTCAAAAAAGTAGCTATTGTTTGAAATTTTATGTTGAATAATTTGACATTATATTTGAATAATTTGACATGAAATTTTATCATGCACTTAGAAACAACATACGAAAAATTGATCAAATTGTCACATTTTTTAAAATATCGCTCATACATGTATCAACAGTAATTTTAATCGATTTTTAGTTTTTTTTTTGTTTCTTATCCGCATGAGAACGAAAATAGCTTTGTAACAAAAAAAACAGGTAAATAAAATGTTCTGCGGAGTCTGACAGACGCAGTGTGTGTCGGCTGACAGTTAATTTCCTTACATGCGTTCGTCGAGGGCCATTACGAGCAATCGTCCTCGGTTGTCGCGTATTTCGATAGTTTGTACAACGAATGTTAATTTGGTCTAATTATGTCATTGGAACGAAGAGGTGTATGTGAACGCGAAATACGCGAGTAGAATGAAGAGACGAGGAACCAAAGATGCCCCACCGATCATTGTTTATTTCCAACAACGAGTATCCGATATGTGAATGCGCGTAAAAATTTTCAAATGAATTAAAAAAATATTTAAAAATTCATGGGTTATACGAAGAAAGACAGTTTAAGGACAAAAATGTTTTGTGGTCTCGCTCCGACGTGAAAAAAAGAATGCTTGACGTATCGTTTCTTCAACGTAATTCTATATTTCCGTGTAAATTAAATACGCTGTTCACCTGCTCGATCAGCAGCGATTCCAGAAAATATAAAATGAAAGATTCATACTGTTTAAGAGTGAATTGGAATTATGTGAAAAATAAAGGAGCATGTGACTCAATTTTAAACATTTTTTTTTTGAAATCTATAAAAATGTTTAAAAATGTTTATTTTTTCTTATGAAATATAAAAAAATCTCATTGTGCTTTAAATATAAGCAAAAAAAAACTTAAATCCCTGTCAAATAAATTTTGTTTGATAAATCAAAATTTATCAATGAACAAGAAACATGGTATGTCATGTAGTTTGAATAATATTTTGCAAATTTGCCAAATTTTCACTACAACTTTTAATTTTTTATTATTTAAACAATAACAGATAGAAAAACTGCGCTTAAACTATTTGTATTTGCATTGACATTGAAAAATGTATGGCAAATTTTCAAGATGTTCCATAAATAATCACTTTTACGGTTTAATTATCTTAATGATCAAACTATATTGACTTTGAAGGATGATCTAAAAGTTTCTCAGGCTCTCTTGACATGAATACCGGTTTTTCCTCGCGTTAAAACTTAATATCCTTTTGCATAAAAAATAGTCGTCGATATCTGATAACCGAGCTGATGATAAATAACATGGAACAATTCTAAATAAAGCGCACACCGCGTTGAACGTCTCACGTGAATCGGTTCGTGATTCTCACCTTCATATCGCATTACATACAAAATGATTACTTTTTATCTGAACGTTAAAAAAAATCAGAAAACAAGTATCGAAGTTCAAAAAGTCTTTTCACAATCAATTGTTACGAATATTGTAAATTTTTTAAATTATTTACTATCTAATATTTTCCATCATTCCAGAAATAAAACAAATTGCAGGTTTCTTTTACTTCGAGGCGAAAAAGGGCTGAAACGATACTTGAAAACACAATCATTAAAAATTTATGGTTCTGTGAAAATTTTCTAAACGTACAAACGATTTTATAGAAAATCGATTCAGGAAAACTTTTTTCGGCAAATCTGCAATACATGCGAGTTTTTGTGACGATTTTCGGATTGAACCAAATATATATTTACATTTGACTTATTAAATAAAAGAACAATTAATATTAATTTTGATTGAAAGATCAGAAAAACGAGGTAAATGAAAATAAAGAATTTTTATGAATATTTAATATAAAAAAATTTTATGAAAGGACTGAAATTTTTATCACAATTCGTGGAATGTGTAAATATATTTGTGGAATTTTTGAAAATTCATCATAAAAAAGCGAAAAACGATGTATGAAAAAATATTGATGTTTTCCTGAATAAGCTAAAAAAATGAATTCGGAGAAATCTATATTTGCAATTTTTTACGACGGGTCAATGAATAAATAAAATAAATTTTTCAGAATTATTCTTAAAAGAATACACGTTTCATAAATTCACCAAAATAAAAATCGATAAGCAGTTTGCCAGAAAAAAAAATGTTTATTTTATTCCGAGGAATGTTTGATGAATTTTTCAAAAATGGGAGTCGTCATTACGATTCGACGAACAAATTGAAACATATTTTCGAAAATTGCAATGAAAAAATACAATTTTCAAAGATTTAGTAAATAAAAAAAGAAGACGCATGAAAAAAATTTGATTTCTTTTTTCGGGTTAAGTAAAAAAAAAAATTAGGAAAATCGATATGGACATAAGATGGAGAGTTAGACGAGTTCAATGTTGTCGCTTGAGGGGCGTGAATTCAGATTCATCGTAATGAAGTAAGAATGGAATCGATGAAGCGAGAAGAAATGTTTGAGGTACGGCACAACAGGTCGTGAAGGCTTGAGGCGATTAGCCCTAATAAAGATCATTTAATCAGCGAAGAATGCCAGCTCCGATTGCCATTGGTTGGTCGGACCACGCGAGGTCTAACGAACGGTAATTCTTGGCAATTTCCCCGTGTCTTCGAGTTCCGTTCGTTCATCGCCAACACGGGAGCGTTTTACACGGATTCGTTCACCCATGAGTCTCAAATGTTGCGCATCGAATCGTTGACGTGTCATTGCCTTGAAACCTTGAAACTCTTTCACGTTTTCCGGCAATCAATAAACTTTCTAATAAATGGCTCAATAGTTTTACATCTGAGGGTCTTTCCACTTTATTTTCATTCAAAAATATTTAAGGACGAACTAGAGATATAATCCCTGAGAAAAGTTAATTTTTTCACAATAAATTGGAGAAATTTAATATTTATATTCATGCTATAAATTTGTTAAATTTTTTCACGTTTGTTGTAATATCGATTAACATAAAAGTACACCTCTTTGTATGAGAAATATTAAATAAATTGATATTAGAAACAAAATTGAATATTTAACGTAACATAGAAAGTATCGATCAACGTTTGGAACACGTCCAACTATTGGGACGTTTACCTTGTACCTTTTCTTTTGTTCTTATTTTTTTTAATGTTCAACTTTCCTTCCGAAAATTGAATAATTCTTGAACGAAAGTCTCTATTCTCAAGCAATGATTGATAACAAAAATAATGAATAACAATTTTTCATCATCAATGGAAGGAATGGTAAACGAAAATTATAGATTCAAATATTAACTCCTAGCTGGCATACTTCCTATCTAGTACAACTAGAAAATATACTAATCTAAAGCGCAACAATTAATTTTCTTGTCATTTTTAACCATTTCTTGATATAATGTATTTTTATTTCAAAATCTAGTATATTTTTTAATAATTTATTAAAAATCATGGGTTCTGGCTTCATTTATATCGAATGTTTAATTTTCCTTCTGATAATCTAATAATAATACTTTGTCGAAAGAAAGTTTTCATTCTCGATCATAAATTGGTAACAAAGATAATCGATAACAATTTTATTTTCCCTGTATTTTTCAACGTCAGGGGAAAGTCTCCATTCCCCCTCTGATAATTGTAAGGATAAGAATGGTGAATGAAAATAATAGATTGAAATATGAACTCTCAGCTGACATACTTCCTGCCTGTAACATAACTGGAAAATCAAATCATTTAAGACTTTTGCGATTCACGCTGCGAATTTATTTATTTTTACTTATTATTAGAATTTCTACATGCTCTTTTTTACTATAATTTTAAATAATTAATTCAATTTTTTTTACCAACTTCAATGTTGACTATAAAATCAAAAACAGCAAAAAAAATTGTATCATTTTTCTTTTTTTCTCATACAATTAAATAAAGTTTAAAATAAATATTTTTGTCATATAGTACAGCCATAATGATAGTTTGAAAAGTTATTTACTTTGAATAAAGAAAACTATAATTTATATAATTTATTGAAAATGAAAACAAAAACACATTTTTCTGAAATTATGAAGGTCTTTGTGGACAATAATAATGTAGAACAAAAGAAATCACCGTTAAATAATTCTTGGCTTTATCACTGTCCATGCATTACGTGAAATATAGTTTCTCTCTGGAAGAATATCGGAGCAGAAGAAAGTTCGCAACTTGAGCGATTGTGGTATAACAGAAACATTATTATTTTAAAAACTCATGAGAGCAGATATGACGCTTATGATCTGTGATCTTTGAAGCTCAGAGGACAAATAGTGCGTCAAGCTAGCGACAATTTCAATAACCAATTATTCAATAGAATTATCTTTGAATGTATTGCATATAAAACTTTTATTACAATAAAAAAGAAATTTAACACATTTGTTCTATTTCTTTTATTTTACAAAAATGTTTAATTGAGAAAACTGCTGAGAATAATTGCTATTGTGAAGAATTTATTTTTTGAAAAAACTTTATTAAGATAATTTTTGAAAATTTTGAATTTTGGAAATTTGGAATTTTTTTTTTTTAATCATGTACTAGAGACATAATGAAATTTTTTGCTTTTCCAGAGGGAACATGGTAGACGTTCTCTCGACCCGTCTGCAGGAGGTTTACGCGAAATGGGAGTCCCGGACGGACGTAATCCGTACTCCGGAATCAAACGGGCCAAGACTTTCTCTCGATGGTAAGAGAGTAAAAAAGCATAAAAATGGGATCGGCATAATATCTAATATTCTCTCTAGAAATTCCTCATTCTCTTGAAACCTTTTTTTTTCTAATAAAAAAAATTCATTGTTTTAACTGTTGACAGGTTTACGTCGTGCTGGTCAGCAAGTGCAACGAAAACGCATTCAAAGCCGCGAGCTCGTGAGAAAAGCCCGGGAAAGTTCGCTATGCAAAATCAAAGAGACAGAGCTCATATCGCCCGGTTACGTGACGTCTCAAACGTTCAACTATCAATGCTGCAACACATGCACACCAGTCTCCAGAGTTAGTGCCAAAAGAATTCATTTTTTACTTTATTTATTATGTTTTTTTTTCAAGAAAATTCAAGATAATTTAAAATATTTATCAAAAAATGACTAAGGTAAACATTCCAATAGTTGAAGAGGCTTTTGTTCATACTTTATTTCCATTTAAAAAATATTCGTACAAAAAAATTGCTTCAAATTCACTTCTAAATTTCTGTCTGATAATTTAGCGATCTAAAACCTATTTTAACAAATACTTAATGGTTTGGATATGCAGATATATTAATAATTAAACAGTAAAATCAACTCTGTTTTTAGCATTGAAGAAGTCTGTTTCAATAGTTGAACGTTTCAAAAAATTGCTGCATACTTTGATTTGATTATTATCATTTTCTCAAAAATCTACAGTACTGTAGAAAAAAAAATGATTCGAATATCCGAGAACAAAACATAATTTTGGCCGCTCGGATTTCACATTCCAAGATATCGTTATATCGAAAATTTAAATTGTATCAGATATTTTTACATAATTCCTAAAAAACAATCTACAATTTTTTCATCGTTTACGAGTCACCTTACACAAACTCTTTTTTTTTCAAGCAACACGAAAAAATCCTCTTGTCTCCCGATAAACAGAAATACAAGCGTAAGAAGTAAAACAAGAGACACAAATTTTCGTTTCGCTGCAAGAAAATGCAGTTTCTGTTTATCGAAGTCCCCCTAAGTATCCTAATTCTCGAGTTCGCGCGTCTAAAGCTTCAAACGGAGCACCCAAATACTCGACTGAATCTAATAATACACCGTCTCATACCAGGAGCGAAGTAGGAATTTGTCTCTTTGTCTATCTCCTCGAGAGATTCCTCTCGCCTTCCCCAGTAACGTCGAGGCTCTCCGCTCCGCTCTGTCGTTACGCAATAAAACGATAGTACGTACGAGTGTACCAGAGACAACTGCGAACGTCTTGCGTACTTTTCCCGTGTATTCCGACGGAGGGGGGGGGGAAACTCGTGCGATCGTCAACTCTAGTAATCGGTATAACAGAGTTCTTCGGAGTCCGAGATGAATTTCGCATAGTCTCCGTTATTATTGGTCATGTGGCTCGAAAAAGAGCCTACCATGCTCATTCGTGTCACAATTAATGGATTCCCACCATCGAATTTTTGATACAAGTCGAAAATAAAATTATGTAACTATTCACGCGCGTGAAGAAAATTCTTCGAAATATTTCTCAAGACGTAGAGTTACGAGTTCTTTAATCGTTCGATATCAATGTTTTTTTTTTGTAATATCTAAAATCAACTATATTCGTGGATATAAATTTCAACAATGTGAAATGTTTTGAAAATAATTTTCAATTGTTTTTCATTAACGGGGTGAAATATGCATGAAAACGAAAGATCAGGATTCTTCACCCGATGGTTAAAAATCGTCGTGGTGCGCGGTTACCCAGAAAAAGTGAGTTAAGGATCGCAATGGAATTCTGTCAGCAATGAAATATAAATATGTGTGTGTGTGTGTGTTTTAATGAGATCACGATCGTACTTGGTTTTATCGATCGAACTTTGTATCGATCGCTTGGACCTTCGATACGATCGAGAGCTGCTATCTCTTCGGTCGATTTGTCAGCGAGATTCGCTCAAGATACGATCTCTTTTCAGGTCTCGTTCGTCAATACAGCGTGGAAACAAAACCAGACTAATGGCACGAACATGCTCCTCGTCAAGCCAGGCTCGAGTCTGCTGTCAAAGGTTTTCTACCACCTTGCTCATGTTTACAGTTTCCGAAAATATCACTATCCACGAGTCACTCAGACTGTAAGTTATAGCTTTTGAATACTAAAAAGCAAGCACATAACGAAAATTATACAGAAAAAAGACACTTTTTACCTTTGAAAAATACGAAAAAAGTTAGACACATTTTTTTTCACCTTCACTTCGTTGAAAAGTATCAATTTTGCGAATTTCAAACTTTAATACCTAAAAACATTATAAAAAATTAATATAGCACACGTTTTATAAATGGGGAGAATGTCGATTTTAAAAAAGTGTCTTCTCTAAATCGATGAAAAGTGTCTATTTCGGGGAATTCAAACTTGAATGTTCTACAAGAAAATATAGAGTACATCTTTTGTACTTTAAATTTGGTAAAGAGTGTACATGTGAATTTCAATTTTTAATATATGTAAAAACTAACAAAATTTGAATAAGGCAAATTTGATTTTATTCGGAAAATTTGTCATCAATAAATAAATTTAAAGATACATTTTTTAAAATTCACACGAAATTCTTAAATGTGAAGAACAAAGTACAAAGTTGGAAGAATAAACCGATTTTTTCACTTTATAATCGGTCGAAAGTATTAATACCGTGAGTCTTAATCTTTAATACCTGAAGATTAAAAAAAAATTCAATTATGCACGTTTTTCTTTATTTTTAAAAGAAACCAAGAGTTGATTTCCAAATGAGAATATTTTATCTTAAATAATTAAATAGGCAAGATAAGGCACGTTTTTTTAACTTCAAAATCTGTCAATCGAGTCAATTTGAAGAGTCTTTCAAGCTGAAATAAAATCTCAAACAAACAATATTAAAAAAATAAAACAAATTATTGTCAATATTACATTTGAACGAACGATAAAATAAATGAATTTACTTCAAGTATTGTAATATCGAGTAAGAACATCGCGCGATAATTTCTGATTATTTTTGTTGATTGTCAAAAAGGTGCTGAGTGACGAGCGATTGAGCGATGCTATCAGGTTAACGGCTCTGGAGAGCGTCGAGAAGGACGGAATCACGGAAGAGAAGGCGATCGAGCAAGCGATTAAACGCGCGAAGACGATTTTGCTGAATATGCAGAGCGCGATAAGCGACACGCTGCTGAGAATCACGGCGTGGCTTCTTTACAAGCTTTTGCCTCGTTTTATCAAATCTGCAGTTATTGAACCAACCCAGATCGAGGTCCTAAAAAAGGCAAATGACAGCGGGCTACCCTTGGTATTTTTACCGTTGCACAGGAGCCACTTGGATTACATTATGATAAGCTTCATCTTGCTCAGCAACGATATCAGGAATCCTCTCATAGCAGCTGGAGACAATCTCAAAATTCCCCTGTTCGGGTACGTTTTACCTTGAGTAATATTTGACCCTTCGAGCTGATTATCATTAAGAATTTTGACAGCATTTGTGACACAGTCAAATTTCAAATATGTCAAATATATGAGCTTTCAAAATTGCATTACGAAGGTTCTAAAGGAATGGCAGAGTCTATAAATGTGTCTGAAAATATGACATATAATAGTCTACACAAGTCACGTAACTTTTTAAAAATTAATTTAATTTAATTTGGTTCATAGTTTAATTTAATATTTATCTGGAGCTTGGAAAGTAGCAATGAGAAATAGCGATTTAGTGTAAAATAATTGAATTGTTTAGATGGTTGCTTCGCGGTCTCGGAGCATTTTTTATAAAACGTCGCATGGATCCGGCTCTCGGACGCAAAGACACCCTCTATCGTGCCACGTTGCATACGTACATAATGGAAAGTCTCAGAGCCGGGCACAATCTCGAATTTTTCATCGAGGGTGGAAGAACGAGAACCGGCAAGCCGTGCATGCCGAAGGGTGGAATATTGAGTGTCGTGGTTGACGCCTATCTCGATGGAACGATAGAAGACGCTCTCCTAGTACCGATCGCCATGAACTACGAGCGCCTCGTCGACGGGAACTTCGTCAGGGAGCAGCTGGGACAGCCGAAAAAAATGGAAACTTTTCGATCGACTATCGCCGCGATCTGGTCGACGATTATGGGAAATTATGGAATTCTCAAAGTCGACATTTGTCAACCGTTCTCCATACGAGTCAGTTAAAATGAATATAAAAATTCATTTTCTTGAAAAAAGCCTGAACTCACGCTCAAGTTTCGTCTTTTTTTTTGCAGGAAATGATAAAATCCTTCCAGTCAGTTCAGAACAAAACCACGGTGACCGTCCAAGCCTCGGAGAAATCTCTCAAGTACACAATGTCGAGTTCGTCTCTGTACGGCACGGATTTCGTCGACGAAGAGCACAGGCAACTCGTCGATAGTATCGCTAAGCACATAGTTTACGGTAATTGACAAATATTTTAGTGTTTGATAGCAAATTTCGACGAAAGTATGAATTATTGATGTTATTTGTTCAAAGACTGCTCAAAGTCGACGCCCATTATGTCTACCAACGTCGTGGCCTTTCTGCTGCTGAACAAGTTTCGAGACGGGTGCACCCTGGACAAGCTCGTCGAAGCTCTCGACACAATCCGTCAAGAATTGAGCTGGGCTCTAAAAAACACAGCATTTTCCGGTGAAAGTATCGACATCATCAATCACGCGGTAAATCGACAAGTTCGACGAAGACGAGAATCGTACGCTCGAGGCAATTTAACTCTCATAATTCTTGAATCCGTAGCTCGATATTCTTGGACCAGGTTTGGTGAAACAGCAGAGACAGGAAATCACGGAAACCGTCGATGAACACGAAACGAAGACGCTGAGCGTCACGATGATACGACCCGTAGCTATTCTTCCCAATGTGATCGAGCTGACGTATTACAGCAACACCATGGTTTTCCATTACGTGATGGAGAGTGTCGTAGGTAAGAGTCGCAATTTTTTTTTGCCCAACGCTCTCAAATCTCGTCGAAGTAACTCTATCAATAAAATTCCATTTTATTTCAGTAAACGCTCTATACGCAGCTGTAAAAACGCAGATAAGCGATCCAAAGGCGATCGCCGAAAACGGGATAACAGTATTTCAAAGAGTTCTCATCGAACGGTCCGTCAAACTTTGTGACATTCTGAAATACGAGTTCATATTCTGCAAACCGTGTCAGGACTTGGAAGACGTTGTCTACGAGGCTATTAGAAATCTTATTAATGCTGGCATAATATCCCTCCAGGAGGTGAGTTTGAATCGACTGAATTTAAAGTAATTTTATGCTGCGTCATTTTTCTTATTTTTTCATCGGAATCGATGTATTTTCATAGGAGAGTTATCTGGAGGAGGAAATGTGGAGTCGAAGATACGCCACGAACTTTGACGACAGTTCTGACGAAGAACGGAGAATGGAAAGCCAGTTGAAAAACGTACGGTACAAACTCAACCTCGATGCGGATTGTTCGAGTCGCATGGAATTCCTTCACACTGTTTTGAGACCCTTAATCGATACATACACATTCAGCGCCTTCACGCTTAGAAAACTCGTTGGTCGTTCGTTGTCAGAAAGAGATTTGGTCCAAGAAATACTCAGTGAAATAAAAACAAATCTGGATCGAGGAGTCGTCAGTTACGGTTGGTAAAAATATTATTACTACTGTCGTGACTACAATGGTATGAAAAGAAATACTATATTATTTTTTGTTTCAACAGGTGAAAGCTTGTGCGTCGATCCGATAAGAAATTCGTTAAAGCTCTTTGAAAAGTGGAACGTGCTCGAATGTCACCCCGAAGAAAACGTCAAAATCCTGTACCTCAAAGACGAGTACGACAACGACGAGGCAGCGACCAAGATTTACGAGACTATCGAGGCGTTCAAATGGACCAGAAATGTGGAATAGGCGCAAATGCGACAAATCCACATTTTGCTCACTGACTAACCACAGAATCTGTACATAATTCGTTATAGATTTACGCAAGATTTTTTTTAAGATAACGAGAAAAGAAGTAATGTAAGAAAAAATGGTTGAAAATGGTCCCTCGCGTTGTGCGAGCACTAGTTCGTCTGTGATGAAGCTTGTCAAAGCTTGTACAGTAAGGAAAACAAAACCGAAGACAACACGTCATCAGATCTGATCATTGACTGTCGCACAGAGAAATTCCTAGACTGAAAGTGACTATTAAAAATTCATACTTGAATGCATATCTTTCTTGTCGCACGAATCGTGAACTCTGTGAATGTTTGTTCTTCGGCACAAAGAATGTTTTAATTATTTAACCCTGGACTCGCAAGGGCTGGAATAGTGTTAACGAGACATACAAAGATATATTGATATTTTATAGGGACAAATTACTTTTGTTATGAATTTTGATGAGACTCGAAGTTGAAATAAAGGTTGTTTAAGAAACACCGAATAATGCTCGTTTCTTTCACAGCCAAACTTCAGTACTTGATGGTGGCAGCGATTGGATAACTTCTCCGCATTCCCATGCACTTTTCACGATCTACGAAGAGGGCGTCGACTTTCGTCTTTAGCTCGGACTCGAGATTCGCCCGAGATTTAAGCAACGTTTGGTGTTCGGCCTCGCACTCCTGGAGCTTCATGTGCAGGTCATAAATCATTGCGTTTATCGTCTCGATTTCGTTGATCATTCTGGAGAGATCGTTCAACATTGACAAGCGGAGAATCGAGATGAAAAGACGAATCGAAAATTGCATTTTTTTTTGTTCGAACCTGAACTGCGCGTTGTCTCGACATAATTCTGCCTGGGGCCGATGAGTTCTCGCCTCGAGACGCGTTTGAGCAACTTTCAATGCGGCGCTCTTATTCTCGACAGCTGTTCTCAGCAGCTGCATCGTCTTTTCGACACGGAAGACATCTCGTTGTATCTGCACCGATTGAATTTTATACAAAAAATTACTATCTTTTGCAGTAACGCGGTAACAGTTCATTTTCCTAAATTCTACTATAGAGCATATCAATTTTTTTTTTAATTTACAAAATTTAACAAATTTCACTCTAGAAAATATTTGAGCTTCTTTGTGGATCCATGGTACACATTAATTTCTCTAAAAACAGGAAAACATGTAAAAGCTACTTGTGCGAATTCGAGTATTTGAGTTCTAACACTCGAATTTTTACCATGGTACTCAAGTAAAATTTCTTAGAGGAAAAATACCATATTTTCGACTATTTGAACAGCAAAATCTTATTCATTTTCGATCGATAAGAAAAATTATTAAATAAAAAGTATTACTATGTTACGTATTAAAAAATCCTTAGATTTCCGATCTGTTGCCACGTTGTGATAAAAACTTGGCAATTTTTCGTACAAAATTCTCTTCGTATGTTAGAAAAAATGAGCTATTCACTTTTCAAGCTCGATTCTTCGAAAACGAAAAAAAAACTCGCCTTTTCCAAGTGTCTCTGAATCTTGCTCTTCGCTTCGAGCAACTCGGCAGCTCGTCTCGCGAGGGCGTTATTCGTGTTTACCCAAGCATCCCAGATTTCTTGAGCGACCGCGTTTATCGCGGTATTTATGTCGCTTCGAAGCTTCGCCGAGTTTTCTCGAATTTTCTGCGACTTCAAGAGAAGGTTTTCCGTTGCTTGGGCCCAAGTTTCACCATCGGTCACACTTCTCATTTTTTTCGTTTATACAAGTATCATGCAATATTACAGAAAAAATAATTTACAGAGAAAAATGACGAGTGATTTTTTTTTCGTACACAAAAAGAAGTACGAAGAAAAAAAAGATTATTGGACATTACCAAGGATCGTATTTTTCAATTCCACCATAAAACTGAATTCCTCTGCTGAAGTTGTTCAACTCGTGGGACATCTCGTCGATCCCATGCGCAGTTTCTTTATTCCTGATGTCCAGTTCTAATTCGTTCTGGGCCGCTCTGCCCTCGCTCAGCTGTATTTTAAATTCTCATCAGTTTCAAAGCTCTGCGCAGATATACTCAAGGATTACCTTGCTGCTTGTAAAAATGAAATTCATTAAAAAATTTTCTAGAGCTTACTGACCTGATTGTCACACTTGTCGACGTAATACTCGAGCTTTTTAATACACTTTCTTATTATTTCAATCTCCTTGAGCAGACTCTGTTCGGTTTGATCGTGCACTAGTTCTGACCCTGAATCGAACGATCATAAAAGAACATTATTTTGCTTCATCTGTTTATCTATTCAAAATTATTGATTAAAATGATCGAATTGCTGTTACTCAAAAATCTTGTTTTTTGAGTTTCATTGATTTTAGCAATTTTCGAAAAAAATAATACAATTCAATGCTATAATTAGATCCAACCAAAAGGTATTATATAGTTTTTTTTGCCTTCAGCGTTTTTGGATTACTTGCCTAACACCCTTTACTTTTTACGAGACAAATCTCGAACCTGTTCGAAATTCTCGTTGATAGAGGCATTCCTGGGCTATTTGCAACGGAGCTTCAAGATCTTGTATCGCTTTTTGTAGGACCCTGCGACATTCTTGCATCTTCTGGTTCTCCAAAACAAGACGATCGAGCTCAGCGCCAAGTTCGCGTTCCCAAAATTCTATGTCAACTATTCTGCTACCGATTTGTCGTCCTGACTCCCTCTGTCCCTGTTTTACACTGTCGTCGGCCCACCTAAAAGAATTTTCCATTTTTTCGTACTCTACATTATTTTCTTTCTCTTTTTCCACATTTTAGTTTCCTCTATATTTTTTTAGTGTGCATTTTACCATAATTTAAACTTACTTACATAATCTTTGATTTCTTCTCATTTTTTTTTTCAATTTCATATTTTTCGTTATCATAATTGTAAAGCGTGTTGAAAAATGATCAACGAAAACTCAGTTTATAAATGAATTTTTAAAGAATATTTATATATTTTTAATATTTTTTAAATAGCTTTTAAGTTTAGCAAATGGTCTTAAATTGATTGCAAATCGTCAAAGTTATAGTGACGTTTCGCTTTTTCACAATAATTTATTACAAACTGTTTCAATATGAATAATAGAAATTAATGTAAAGCAAATTTTATTTCAATTCCTGTACTTTTATTTTGACGAATTAATTAATATTCATCTCATGACTTAAATTGAATTAAAATCATACAAAAACAAAAAATAATTTGACATATTCTGTATCTTAGATTTTTGTTATCAGCTATTTTATTTCATTATAAGCTCTCAAAATATTTTTCTTAATAAATATCAAAATTACGTGTCATAATAATTTCCATACGCTCTAATAAATTTTCTCTTCGGTTTTTTTTTAAAATAAAAATTTGTATCTTTTTCGAAATATACTGTTAAAAATCCTTCGTACCGCATCAGTCGCACGGTATCCTTTTGGAGTTTTTCAGCGTAGTTTCGATTCGAATCAGCCTCGTTGTATATACTCAATTGATTCTGCATCCATTCGTAAGGCGTGTATCTCGTGTACAGAGCAGCCCGGGCGGCATGCGCGGGATTTCTTTCGAAACCTGTTACGAGATTCGGAAATCTTAGGGGAGCGGTCGCCATCCCTTCCGGCGTGTAACAAGGATCAACCATTTGATTCGTTATTGGTTGCGATGGTCTGCAATATTGTTAATATTATCACATTATTTCAAATCTTTATGAGAATTGACATTTAAAAGTAATCAACAGATTATTTTAGAAGAATTTTAGTAGAATTATTTTTAAATCATATTTGAAAAGCATTTTTTTCGAGCACAGTAAACTTACAAAATCAATAAAATAAAGTGTTAAAAAATGTTAAAAAAGCTTTTTAATTATAGCTTTTATAATTATACTTTTAAAAAATGAAAAACATTCGAATTTGAAAATATTATATAAAAAATTCATTTGAAAAATAGTTTTTATGTTGAAACATAAAAATTTTTAGTCTGCAGTTCACTTATCCAGCCTTCGTCGAAAAATGTACGATATATATTCTACGTACTTTATATTTCCAAAAAAAATAATATATTTTTAAAGAATTTCTTTTAAAAACAATATAAAAAGAAATCAATTTTGAATCGAATCAAAAAACTTTACTATATTATGTATAAATTGAATAAAAATAAACAATTTTATTTTTAACAAAATTAAGTTAAGGGTGTTGAGTCCGTGGAGCAAAAAATTAAAAGTTTGACAATGTTTTTCTCCTATACTAAAGCGTTTGAGAGTAAACATTTATTAAGAAAAGTTGCTTCAAATCAACTGAAGAAAAACATATTTAAAATTCAAAGTCGTCCAATGACAGGTTTACTTTCTATGTGATTGCACAAAAAAATGATGAGATTTTTTTGAAAAATTTGATAAAGCTTCTTTAACACCATACAAAGATCAGTGCAAAAATTCACGTAAATTATAAAGCTCGTTACTGCAATTGCAATTTTTAATTATAATTTTTAATACGTGCTCTTATGGAAAGGTACAAAAAATAACCATTTTTTAGCAATTTAATGAAGAGTTTCCTAATCGTCGTGAAATTTTTACACAACCTTTTAGAGAACCTTTTACTCAATATTATGTAAAAATTTCAAAAATTTTCCATCATTTTTCATTTTGAACACAACATCCTTTTAAAAATGAATAAAAAATAGTTTATTAATTAATATTAAAATTGAATTTTTTTATTTTTATAGTATTATACATGTATTATTATTAGAATACATGTATTATAATTATAATACATGTATAATAATAATAATTATTATTAATAATAATAATAATAATAATTAGTATTATTATTGTTATATGTATAATATTATTCTTACAGCGGATGAACTTGAACCGTTTCATAACCCAAAGTTGGTCTCCAAGGATGGGGTCTCGGAGTTCTGTAATACTCGCCAACTTTCGATGGTATCGGAGAGCCCGATATTTGTTCCATGCAAGGCAAGGCGCCAACGGTGCTCCATGGTTGCAATTGCTGACCAAACAAATATTCATGCACAGGCGAAACATAAAATTTTACAAAATTTCTATGTACTTGAAATTCTCACCGTGTACATGACCGTCTCCGTCGTCGTTCCCCCTGATCGTCCCATGGCAGCCATTATGAGCTTTTACGAAAAATATCAAGTAACGTAGAATTTGACTTTCAGCAAAATTACTCGAATCCGAAGTATATGAAATTTTGGGAGGAACCGGAAGCTTCGTAAATTGTCAGAATGTAGATGTCGTTTGTTTCCGCACCAACGAATTTAGAATAATATTACAGTAATGGAGCTGTAGTGCCAAAAAGTTGGCATGACAATGCTACGAAGAGCTAATAAATTATAACAAAGAATATGAATTTTGTAGAAAATAAATCCGGAGACTATTCATCAATGAGCTTATTTCGTGGAAAAGTTTTTATTTTTGCTTTTTCGAATGGAATAATCTTTTATATCGAGAGATTCAAAAAATGACCGCTGAGGCGCTACCGTCACGTGACTTCATCATATGACAGTACAGGCGCGTGAGTGCCTTCTGCTCGGCACAACCCACGGAGACGGATCGCGAAGTTCCTTGATACCGTTTTGCGAGTCGTGCGAGAGTAGTGAAAAAGATGATAAATTCGCGATACGCGTCGACCTGGGTCCTAGGACTCCTCCTCGTTTTTCAAGTATCGAAAACCTTCGCTGGCACCGGTGTGCCCGTTCTGTTATGGGGCGGCGATGCCCCGAGTATGGGCGACAATCTTTCCGATCCCTTTAAAACAACAACCCAGAGTGAATTTGAGAGTGTCATTGACAAATTCGTAGGCAGCTCTCTAACGCCCGTGCTCGTTTTCGTCAAGGACAGTCTCTGTGCCACGGATTTGAAACAAGCCAAAGACGTAAGTGATTGCTATTTGTTTGTAAAAGCTGTAAAGGAGTAGCTCATATTTTCATATATATTGAAAACGAATTTACGAAAAACTCGTTGTTTCGAGTGTTGTAATCGGTCATTGTAAAAAATTACTTTTCCAGAGTCTCATTCCCGTGACGGAGGTTGATTCTTGGGTTTATTATTCTCATGTTGTCGCTCCGATCTCTGTGTTTGAAAATCTTCCCTATTACAACTTTACGAAAGAAGAGAAGCCAGAATCTATCTCCGAGGGTCAAGTGACCGTTATAAATGTCACGAAGTTGAACGACGTTGTGAAAACCTTCAACAAGATGAGGGAATCGAGTCCGAAGGTTGTGGCCGCTCTTACCGGCTTAACGTGCCAACACGGCAGTTTGAACAGAATAAAGAGAGCAGCGACGACCGAAGGACCGTCGCCAGCTCCGTCTTCCGAATTCAATATCTTAACGGACAGAATTCTTTTTCATGCCAGCGCTGCCCCAAATTTGACATTCACCGGGGACAAAAATGTCACTGCCACGTATGAAAATGTTAATCAGGAAGGAAACGGGAGTCCCGATTCGCCTCTCACATTGAATTTCGAGTACGCCGTAAGTGGCTCAGAGACTTACAAAGCGAACATTCTCCTCCAGTTTCCCGTCACTACGGCTGGTTACTACGAACCCAAGGTTCTATACAAGCGCGATGACAGTAACGTGACCCTCAAAACGTCGATTGATCTCTCGTTTCCCTTCAATTTCTCGTATCACTGCTCGCAAACCGTCGCGTTTAGAAATTCAACCAACTTGAGGTTCGACTTGACGGATTTCCAAGTACAGATAGACGCAACAAATTTCAACGATGCCTATGACTGCATCGGATTCACCACTATCCCCATATGGGCTGGAATTTTCGTCACGAGCATTCTCGCTCTTATCATGATCGGGGGCCTCACGATGATTATGGACATTCGCACGCCCGATCGATACGATGATCCTAAGGGAAAAACTATCTCGATTTCCGCTACAGCTGAGTGAGGAGATACTTCATAAATATACATCTATTATTTACAAATATGTAAATATACTCATGTAAAGTTCTGTATATTTCGATGCTGTGAGACGCATAATTTCGGCGTATGTCACCGAAGGAAATGTAACGTTGTTGAGTATTTATGCCCGTTTACAGATAACGAAAGTCACACAATAAGCACTAAAAATTTTATTTTGAAAAATATGAAACTGAACAAATGAGAAGCAATGGACAAGCAAGTTTCACAAGATCGTATTATAACTCGAACTTGTGCTATTTTCCTCTTTTAAAAAAAATATATGTTTGAACATCATTAAACGAGTACTGATCAATCGATGAAATACATTTCATTTCTTTATCGCGATTCTGCTGCATTCAGTATTCGATTAGGAAGAACGAAACTCGTGTACGTTAACGAATAGAAGTATCTTCGCGTACATGTACCGACTGAATGATAATAAAACGGGTTGGTGATAAAAAATACGTATACATAAATTACTTTTAAATTCATTCCATGGCTCATCGTCGTCATTGAAAATTTTGTTCAACAGCTTCCGTACACGATACGTGGTTGTATAATATTTAGAATAATTCTAGAGAGGTGTAAAAACTGTGTATCGAGAAACAATAAAATAATAAAGCCCAATTGGCCGACGTATTTATTGAGCGATCGTTTTGATTTTGTATCACATATTTCGATAATACATGTCATAACGACAATCAGTCGGTGAAAAAAGTTATACGTATAAATACAAAAATATGTAAACATTTAAAAATCGTTATTCTAGATTTAAAAAATGGCTTTTTAATCTTTGGTTTGTGAGAGTCTACAAGCAGGAACGTCCAGACCGTGAATCATGACGAATGCCATTGAATAGGCAGGCAAGATTATGGTCTCGGAGAAATCCATAATGACTGGCTTGAACGGTGGCAAACTTCCATCAGTTTCTAATCTCAAGGTTTCCCCATTCAGCTTAATTTCACTGTAAAAATGAATATTAAATTTACGCTATTTCAACTATTTTCAACTATTATTTAAATAAAAAAATAAGAGATTATTTCAGTAATTTACCTAGATTTTAGGTGCTTGGACGTGAGAACGTACAAAAATAGTTTGACACCTGTTTTCTTTGCCACGAACAAGGAAATTCGTGTTGGCACTTCTTTGAGATTCATACCGTACAGAGTGACCGCGGGGACTCTATTGATGAGAGCACTCTCGGGCGAGCAGTGTGCGTACATTCGTAAATACGGATTATTTTGCTCTGCATCCAGTCGCAAGACTTTCTCAGAGACCAACTTCTTGTACATTACGCTGATCCACCAGTCAGGATTCGGAATGATTTGCGGTCCAACCATTGCGTAATAACCACCAAAGAGAGATTGACGCACGACGACTGCGACTCCCAAACGCGCGCTCACGCCGAGCTTATCGAGCCATAGAAATCCTGCGACAAATCTGTCCGACAATTCGGGAGCACCACCTCCGTAGGCTGTTGCCGTTTCAGCTGTGAAAATTGCCATTTTTTATTATTGATCCAATTTTTAAAAAATGTATTCGATATGTTTATTTTTTATTTACTTGAATAAATTACAATTTTGTTGAGTAAAAAAAATGTAAAACATTTCGAGTAAAAAGAAATATTGTTTTTTAATTTTTTTTCGGAACTCTTCTTTTTAGAAAATTGTCAACAAATTTTTTTGTGTACTCACAGATCCACATTTTTATTTTCTGCTTCGAAGCGTTTATCGTATCGTTTATGCTTTTGATTTGTTCAAGTAGATAGTCGAAGGTGAAGGGATTGATAAAGTCTTGTAATTGCGCGATTCTCCCGTTCAGGTAGTATTGATGCCAGGTGATGAAATCAACGCTGTTTTCATCATTTGCGAGAAATTCTTCAACGTACTTCTCGGCACGGTGGTTCGCATCGCCGACGTGGTTCGCTTCTGGCCCAACGAGTATGCTCGATTGAAAACCCGATACATTGAGAATTCCACGCAGACGAAAATAATCTCGTGCGAGCTGCTGGGCTGTGACGGTTCTTCCAAAAGCATGAGGAAAAGAATTCGGCTCTAGAAATTAATATATGTAACATTTTTAAAATCAGTACAATTAATTAATATTTTCATATAGTGATGTATACTTTATAGAAAGATTGCTGTCATGTTGGTATATTTGCAATATTAAATTGAACAATGATATTTTTACGACGTTTACCATTGCCCATCTGCCAATCAAGATCCATCTCGCGACTCTTGGCAAAGTTGATGATTTTTCGAGCATTCCTGTCATCCCAGCTTCCATCAGGCAGCCTGATCAGTACATTGAGATCGAACATCATTCGCAAGTCTGATTTTTTTGTAAATTCATATAAATCCAAAAAGTCATTCTCAGTTATTGTGAAATTGGATATATCTTGGGATTGGACATCCACAGATTGGGTTGCATTTATCACGTTTTCTGGATTGGTCTGAAATTTAAGTAGAATTGTACAATGTTGCAAAAATAGAAGCTAAATAGTTGTTTTCTTTTTTTGACCAACCTGATTGAAAAATAAGCAATCAGCCGAAGTTCCTCCATATCGCACATAAGCCGGGCTCAGGTAACTTGCCAAGTTAACAAATTTGTCATTCTTTATAGGGAATTCTTTCATCTTTCTGAGCAAATTGGAATCAAGACCGAAAGACAGAAATTTTTTCGATGTCTTGTGGAGTATCGGTTGATTCACGTCTAACGAAAAAACATAAGATTTTGCTGCATGACGATTGACATTCCAAAAAAATAGTATCAACAGCACCGTGCTCAGAATCACGATCATCAAGCTCACAATGGATCGCTTCATTGTGCCTGAAATTAAAAAAAAAATAAAAATGATAGATAAACCAAAACCGTAGTATTCTATAAAAATTCATGTAAATAAAAATGAAGAAAAATTAAAAGTATATTAAAGAAAAACGTAATAATGCATAGAAATAAAGTTGTGATAAAATAAAAAAATATATTAAAATGACGTGTAAAAATTTGACATCGAGATATAAAAAATTTCATGCGTAGGTGTTTTGCAAACCGTGGTCGTTCTTTCCATTGCTGAGATTCTGATATTGGTTCTTCCCCCATTCGTTGTTAAGGATGTAAGTCATGGTCTCGGCTGTCTCGACAATGGGGTCGATATAAATTCAAAATCTGCATGAATAATTGCTCGCACAAGAGATTATGTTTGACAGTTTGACAGTTCAGCTGAATTCGGGGACGACCGCCAACGAGAATCAACTCGATTAGCCGAAATAGCCGGCGGAATTCGTCTGTGGCACTATCTGTGAAGTATCACACAAAGTTTCCGATAAAACGTAAATGTAGTTAGTCGATAACACCGACAAGTCGACTTCGTTGATAAAACTTACATAAAAATTTGAAACTTCACGATCATCACTCTCACATTTTTTTTTCACATATAACTATAAAAGTAAAGTCATTAGATTGCAAACTAACGGTTCTTGAAAAAAAAAGTTGCTGAATGTAAGTCAAAAGTGTAATACAAAAGCTAAAAAAAGTTGAACAGGTTTTACTATTTAGTAAAATTGAAATATCTAGTTCTAAAATAAGCTCTAAAAGGAAGCTGGGAAAGAGTGTGATTTTCAACAATATCTCACAATATTTCATGCAAGTATACTACTTAAAAAGAACTCTTTTACTGCAAAGTTTAATTTATTTTTCTTGCTAATAAATCATTTGAGACAATATTTAATTATTTTTCAATCATTTTATACAGTAAATTGTCCGATTTTTTAATTTCAAAAAAGTACATTCGAATGAATATATAGATTCATTTGAAAGCTAATTAAATTTATTCGAATTTACTTTTTTTTGAAAGGTTTTCCGGATATTAATGCCCCTGACTGTAAATAAGGAGTTTCTATAAATTTTTATAAAATTTATAAAAATAAATATAAGAATTAAATTGAAATGTTTAAACTGAATAAAATTCGTTATAGGCCAGGATGAAAAAAATCACAAGACATAAGCAGAAAAATTATACTACATTTTTTTATCGATGGTAATACATGTTTATTTTTTCTATAAACTTCAACAAGCACAAAGGAAAATATTTTTAATATAATAATTTAATAATAAATATCAGCGAAAGATGTTTCTCGTCGAATAACGAGAGTATGTGAACAATTCAATTTTTTTAAACATTCTCAACATTGCACTCTGTTTTGTCAATTCGTGAACGTGTATATACAATTAAATATTTAAAACACTCTTAAGATAACACTATTTTGTACATTCGTGGACGTGTATCACTTGCAAATAATGCAAAACCGATGAAATCGAGAAAAATATAAATTTAAAATTTTACTATTCTCCTGTAAATCACGTTAAAGGCACGAAGTATTAAAATTCAGTGATTGTGAGAAATTTGTCCGATCGAAAAATGAGCACGTACTATTAACGTTCGGAGTGAAATTTCGAAATCTAAAATTATATTCGTATATTCACGAAGTATAATTTTAATACAAAATAACGATATTTTTATTTACACAGCTTTTTTTACAATAGCGAATTGGACTAGAATTTGTGTAGCTCTCATAAAAGTTCGTTTTTTTAATAATGTTTGGTGAAGAGGAAAAAAGGCACGGAAAGTTTAAGCGCGGAAATTCATGCGAGCAGAGAAGCAATTTTTGACGAAGAATGCGAAAATAAAATTGCCCCGCTCGATGAAGAATCCGGCGCCGTAGAAGCAAGGGTCGCGCTTGAACCGGAAGTCGGTCTTGTCGTCGATCCCAGAGGGCACTCAGATCTCGGACAGTCGATCACGTATCTGCCTTGCAATTTCGGCATTTGTTGCTCGATCAGCATTCTCCTCAACGACTGAGCTTCCTCGCGTAGCGTCAATATTTGCGTTCGTAAAATCGCGTTCTCGTGCTCGAGCATCGTCGCTCTCAGAGCAATCTAAAGTACAAAAAAAATGTTTCACTCATTTTATTCAAATCGAAAACGAACATTTTTTTCTGCATTTTGCAATTCAAAAGGATGTATGAACAATTTTTAAAAATGTAAGCAATGAAAATTGGATAAGATTGTTTTTAATCATTTTACTAAATGGTTCAAAAGTTTTTTAAATCGCTATATCGTTATAGCGATTATATATGTATATATAAATCGTTATATAAAAATCTGTTGAGATGTATTTAAAAAGTATGAGATTTTTTGTTGTATTTTCTTAATTTTTATAAATATAATAATTTAAAAATAATTTAAAAATTAATAATATCTATAGAAATAAATTTGGATTTTTAAAATTCGATAGTTTAGACGAGATACTAAAAATATTAACAAAAAACTTCAGTTAATGTAATAACTTTTTATTAGACATCTTCAATACAGCAGATGACGATGCGAATGAACGTAAAATTAAATAAATAATGACTCACGTGATCCTCTCGAATTTTTCGGGCGTCTCGAGACTTTTTGGCTGCTTGGTTGTTCCGTTTTCTCCTTTCGTAATATTTGTCGTCCTTCTGTTCGTCGGGAATCGGTCGTTTCTCGCTTCTCGGTTTTTTCGAACGACCGTTCGGAAGGCCGATATCTCCGACGATGAATCTTCTTGCTCCATCGATTCTCGCCTCTGACACAATTAAGGATGCCTTTCAAGTTCAATACTTTTTAACGATTTCTTTTTCAAGCATTCTATTAATTTAAATTCGAGAATATTAAAATAAAGGATTAGATTTTTAAGTATTAAAAATTATCGGAATCATTCGTGTATTATTTTTATTTTTTTTTTCAATCATTCTATTAATTTAAATTCGAGAATATTAAAATAAAGGATTAGATTTTCAAGTATTAAAAATTATCGGAATCATCCGTGTATTATTTTTATTTTTATTTTTTCAAGCATTCTATTAATTTAAATTCGAGAATATTAAAATAAAGGATTAGATTTTTAAGTATTAAAAATTATCGGAATCATCCGTGTATTATTTTTAGAAATATTGAAACTTTAACCCTCGAACGAGCGCGTCAAATAATTTAAAGGGTGCATGAAATCTTTTTGGGCTCTAATTTTAAAAATGTTAAAAACAATAAAATTAACAATATGTCGCTTTTTTCCGGATCATTATTATTTGACATATTTTTAAATAACTTTTGAAAAAAAATTGTAATTAAAAAGAAAAAAAATGTTCAAGTGTTAAATAATTTAAGTCTAAAAATGTTCAAGTGTTTAAGGGTTAAATGTTTAAATATTATTAAAAAGCAATTACTGACATATCGATTTGTAATTTTGTTTATTTGATTTGGAGATAAAAAAATGCTCCGGGTGAGGATCGAACTCACGACCTTAAGATTATGAGACTTACGCGCTGCCTACTGCGCTACCGAAGCCTGACTGTATTTTTTGCAACCCCTAAATATGTACCAACGAAAACAGACGTCTGTTTTCGTTATATGTACTGTCAATTTGTCGTAAGGTAATTAAAAATTTTATAGAAAATTAAGGTGATCGTACTGTTATTGGAATCTGACAAAAGTTGATATGACATCTGATGGAAAATGTAAAACTAAAATTGAGGTGCAATTCTTAATTAAATAGTTTAATTTTAAATTTAATTAATTTAATTTAAATTAATATGTGTCGTAAAATTAAGAATGAGCTGGAGCGATTTAAAAAACGGTGACAAGTGGCTACATTATTGATATATTTTTTAATAGACCGTCTATTCTATCTAGAAAAAAAAACTCTTAAAATGTGTACTAAATTATCTTAAAGTAATTCTATACATATATAATTACAATAAAATAAAAACATATTTTCTCAGTTTTTTTTGTATCGAACGGTTTTTGAGCTTAAGTTTGTTAATAAAAGTTGTTGAAAATTTATTTAAGAACAATAGACTCTAAAATTCAAGATCATCCAAGGTAATGTCTATTTGCTACATATGTATGATAATGTGGTAAAAATTTATTTAAAAAAAACTCAGAGAAACTCCTTTGATGTTTTATAAAACGCTGTGCAACATTTTAAGAAGCTCACCATCTAGGAGTTAAAATATTTAAGGTTTAATCGTACAATATTTATTAATACGTGGTCTCATGGAAAAAAAACAGAAATGATTTTTAACACTAAATTTCTTAACTTCTACACGACGAAACCCTTTAAAATTTAATTAACATATTTTACATCAAAAAAGTTTTGGTTAAATGTTCAACGTAACTTTAATAAAACTAGAAAACGACAGAATTACCCCTTTAAATATTTCGATACACTGAGAACAGATTTAGTTGAAAAACCGTACTTGACACAACGCTTGATTTAAAATAATTAAAAAATAATGTAATTAATAAATTAAAGAAATAATTAAATAAATTATTTATTTAAAATAATTAATATACAGTGAAATCAACAAAGAATATTTGTTCAATTAGCAAAAAAAAATCGTTGAACGTATCGGTACGAAAATTTATTTTTCTAGATCAAACAATTTTCATTCTCAATGGAAATAAATCGAGAAAGCAATTAACTATTTCGCTAACCTGGAAATGACGGAGAATCGGGAAACTGTTGAGGAACACTCAACAAACTCGGCTGATGAATGGACGAAAGAATAGAAGCAGCGTTCGGTAAACTTCCGGAAACGAGAGGAACCGAGTGCTGTTGATGAAAATTTGGTGATATTCTGGAGTTGTTTGTCGTCGCGGCGCAAGACGACGTACTCCCGACGGTTTGGGCCGGCGGCGACGAAGACGACGTCGAATCATCAACGTGCAAAATTCGCTTTGACGACGAAATAATCGGCACGGATTCGTGCTTGTAACTTTCTTCTGCTCCGTACTCCCGAAACGACGAGCCCAAATGTCCAATTCCCGGTTGACCGTGCGGGTACAGAAACTCGTATCGCGGATTCGTGACAAAATCTATTAATTGGGTAAGAAGTTGTACTGAAAAATATCTCAATCGATGCGAAAAATCAAAAAGTCTTCAAGCAGAATATTTATAAAATATTTATCTATACTGAGAAAAGAAATTCGTTGAAATTTTCCAAATGATTTCCTATTTTTGTCACGAACGGTTTATGAATTTTAAAAAATGGAATTTAAAATACATATACATGAACAACTAATTTTTTTTTGCAATTATACACAACAAGAATAATTAAAAATTATGTTATAACTAGGCAATGCGATACGCGTATTAGTTAGCAGTGTATATTAAGTCAGTAATTGAAATAATAATTTAATTGCAGATATCATGTTAAATTAAAAGTCAATTAAATTTTTATTATGTCTATTATGTAATTTAATTAATTATATAATTTTTAACTTCTGAATTAAAATTATGTACATTTTCATGCAATTATACATGTCCATAATTCTAATTCAAGAATTAAATCAACAATATAATTTGAATGCGTGAATTACATTGTATAACGAAACAGATATAAAATGATAATTTTTATTCGTAAATTTAAATTATGTAATTTTACTTTATTCAGATAAAAATTGATAACAAACAAAAAAATTGATTAAATTCATAATCAACTAAATGTTATAAGTTAATGTTATATTGAATCACTATTATCTCTAATTTAATTCTGTAGGTCATCTGTGTTAGAACTTTAGAAAAATTGAATGAATTAACAATAATGAAAAAAATATTTTCACAAAGCTCAATCTTCTGTATATCTCAATTTTCATGACTCGATTGAATTCCAAAACAGCGTTACACCATCGTTATCGAAGTTGGCGATAAAAATATTCTTCCACAAAATATACAATGCTTATTTGTATATAAATAAACTTGTCTGAAAAATTGCATTGATTAGAAATTAAAATTTAGATATCTGAATGATATAAACTTTATTTCTCAATACCCATAATATATTTTGGTAAAAAATGACAAGTGAAAAGAATTGTTTAATAAAAAAATTACCTGCGGCAGCAGCGGCTGCGGCGGCTGCAGCCGCAGCGACTGCGGGTCCAGCCCCCGTCCCAAACAATCTGTAATTTCGAAGAAGATGGAGAGCCGAGAGCGGCGAGGCATGAACGACCGAATAATCCGTTCCCGCACTGGAGATCGAGCCTGGCCCTTCGTGATTATGATGCATCGGATGCATCATTATTTTTTTTTTCACCACAAAATCACATTCATATTAACGACATTTATTACATAAAAACAAATTATTTACTTGATTTTTATGCCAATTTTTTGAAAATCGCACTAATATCTCGTTCTTGTCTCAAGTAACGAGAGAAACGAAACGACCGACGAATTTTCTTCACGAAATTCGACCCAAGTTTTCGATTTTTATTCCAATTTATTTGAAGCATTTTTAGCACAAATTGTTCACTTGATTTTTAATTTAAACGATAAACGGACAACAATAATTTGATTTCAATACGAATAAATCAGAAATAAATATTTATTAAGAACGTATTTGATATTTTTAAAGTACCTTTGGTAATTTTTATTTTTATTATTTTTATTATTTTAAAAAGTATTTAAGTCTGTTACGAAGAACTCGTATTTTTTTGTAATTTAATGGCGCTCACTTTTTACTTTTATTCCCACTGACATTGCACAATTTTACAAACTTTTTAAAGGTTTCATATATTAAAAAAAAGTCTAGACAAAAAATAATTGTAACTAAACAATAGTTTAAAGAATTAAATTACAATTTTTTTTATATTTTTGATTACTTTTGTTTTTGGTTTTGTTATTAGATGGGGAATTGGATAAAAATTACCAGAAGAAGACTAAATTCAAGCCTGTTGACCAGTGACGATGACGAATGAGATTTTTCGCTAAATCTGATTAAGCTGACTCTTGATTTTTATTTCAACAAACGTTACACATTTTTACAAGCTTCTTATCTGTTTCGTTATTTAAAAAAATTGCAAACTAAAAACAATTTCAACTAAATATTGTTATGATACAGTCAATATGATTTAAAATTTTTTAATTTTTTATGATTTAAAAAATTAAATTGAAAAGGTAAAAACATTTTCAATGTTTTTTATTTTTATATTTTTATACTTCAATGCAGAATTAGATGCAAATTTCCAGAAGACGAAGATATTGAAGTTCGCTCGTCAGCGACGATGGACACGCTTCCTTTGCAAAATTCAATGGCGCGCACTTACAACTTTTATTACGATCAACATGACACATTTTAACAAGTTTATCAATTACTTCATACTTTAGCCAAAAAATAATAATTCAAACAAGAAATAACAAAATAATAAAAAAAAATTATTAAAATAAAGTAAAAAAAAACGTAAATTCTTCAAAAAATAGATTATTTTTAAATAATGCTTTTATTTGAAAAGCTTGTTTAAAATAAATCTACGAAAGTTGGAAAAATTAAAATTCGTTGATTAGTTAACTATCGAGTGGATTTGTAATGGAAGGATAGCAGAATGTTTCTTTTTTCAACGGGGCTTGCGTATGTTCATGGCTGGAAGTGATGATAACGCGCCGCCGCGGTCCCGACCACTGTTGTACCTCGGACAATGCGTATCGCGATGGTGAAACTTTGCCGCGATATGTTATACTATCTTGTGGTATAATAATTACGCGCTCGACGGCAATGTCGATTGGCCGAGTGGCAAAGTGAATGTAACGCCCTCCGATACGAGGGCATGCGCGTATCTCGCTCGCACAGTGTCAAACCCAGCTCGACAAAGATTATTCCGCGATATAAGGACGTGGAAAATGTCCTGCGAGTATATATACGCGGGACTCAACATATGCATCGAGCTAAGAAAAAAAAACTGTTCTATAAAATGTAATATTTCAATCGAATTCAAATTCTAAGGGACAAAACAACATTTTTATTAAAAATTAATCAAGATTTTGATTAAAAATTTAATAAAATTTCAATTAAAAAGTAAAATAAAGTTTTATGTCGTTTTTCTATTATACGTAATGTTATTCAATTTAAGGATTAACGAGCAAATACTTTTACAAATAAGAAAAGCGCATACATTTTTGCAATTTTTTTCCTATAAATGTGCAAAAAAAATATTTAACAGATTTTGAATATTATTCAATCGAATTAAAAATTTATAATTATACTTAATCGTTCAGGAGTTCATAAAACTTCGAAGCTATTGAAATTTAGTATTATTTCTCGTGAACAGTTCGAAATATAAATAATAAAGTTTGAGATTTTCGATGCATTTTTATAAAGATAGTGATTGTAAACGATTTCACTAAATTTTGCAAAATTTTTTTCTGGTGAAAATATATATGAGAGATTCCACGTCATTTCGGCCGCCTTCAGACTTTTGCATGTTTGGTACTAATGGAGGCTAGGTTATTTGGCCTAAAAATAAAATGAAAAAAAAGAAGCTTTTATATATAGGATGCTTATTATCAATTTTTTTAACACACATTAAAAAAGGACTAAAACGAAAATTTTTTTAAAAAAGTGTAATTATCATATTTAATAAAATATTTTTCAATCAGACACCTTTCATTTTCTTACACGTTTGAATATTTTATAAATTCGAGATTTAGTATAATTGATGAAAATTCTTTAAATTTTAAAGCGTCTTTAAAATAATTATTCTTTATTTTATTATTTCACAATATATTATAAATATAAACAACTTTAAGAAAAAATATCAAATGATCTCCAACTTATCTTCAATCAAGTGTTTGCAGTGGTTACAACTGTCGATTAAGCAAAAATAGGTAAATATATCGATGACAGGTTAATACACGTAATTATAGGAAAAAAGAGAGAAAATCAGGAAATAATTTATGCCATTATAGTGACGTTTTATATGGAACGCTTATCAAGAGTTTATTATATTTTTCGCTTCCCGAACGCGCATAGTGTCCGATCGCGAGCGAAAATGCATTGGCGCGTATCGAAGGCAAAAACAATTCATCGGGAAGCGTGCCGGGGGTTGATGCGAGGCTTCGTGCACGTGTTCGTCGATCGGGACACACGAGTGACCGCGAGGATCAAACGGGATCAACGACGAAATCGGTAGTGCCACGATTGCCCCTCCTACGACCGACCCACCCTCTCTCTCTCTCCATCTTTTGCGGACACACACGCACCTGCGAGCTATTACGAGAACGTAAATCTAGCATGTACGCGTCCTGATGCGCGGTAATTACCGCTTCTGGGAGTCTTCGCAGCTGACGTACACAGGAGTCGCCATCAACCCCGTCAACGATTTCTGTCTCTATTCATCCTCGCTTTTTTTCCATTCCCTCTTTTATTTTTATTTCCATCTTTTTCTCTTTCTCTCTCTCTAATTTTTTTTCTATATGTATTTTCAGTATTGTCTTTTTTTTCTATTTTAGCTACAATTTTTCTCTATTTTTCTTCTCTCTATATGTTTTTTCTCTCCATTCTTTATCATTGCACAAAATAAATGATTCCTAAAAACTATTGTGCTAGATATATTGGAAGTTTACCGATGGACAAGGGCAGTGTGCTTTGAAAAATAGTGATGTAATCGATTAATTGATTGTTCTTTAGACTATTAAAATAGAAACAAATTCTCATTGGAATAGAAAAAAACTATCGATTGCTACCTAAAAAGGTGACATTTTGAAAATTATAAACGATTGATTAGAAACTCACTATGCGGGAATAAAATTTACTCAAAACTCAAAAAAACAGTAAAAATCAATAAAATATTTTCAGTAAAAAATAGTAAAAATCGTTTATTCATGAAAAGTTATTCATGAAAAATTGTCAATATAAATACATAGAAATTGTATAGAAAATATAAAGTGCACAATAAATTTTCAAAATGCACTGCGAAATGAACAATGTTCTATGATATTTCCATTATTTAAATACTGGATAAAAATTTTATACGTGTAAATAATAAAATTCGCTGAGTCTATTATCTCTATTAGTATATAAGTACTAATACTATTCGTATATCATGTATTATTGATTTTTACTATTTTTAAGTTATAAAAATTCATTTTATAACACGTCGTAATATGTTTCCCAGTATAAGTACTTTAAATATACAAAATTTACCTGCCAATAAAATTTAGCGAAAATTTCAGAGATTTTTTTAAATAATTTTTTTTTCGTGTATACATTTTTCATCTTGCCTACTTTTAAGTACATTTTCTCTATTTTTTTCTTCTTTTCTTTTTTGTGTCTTCTTTTCTTCTCTTTTTTTCATGTATACATCCATTTCGCTGTTTTTTGCTCCTCAATTTTTATACATATTTTTCCTCGCTGTTTCTTTCTCTTTGATTTTTTCATATATCGTCTGTTTCTTTCGATCATATTCTGTAAACGTTATCACTCTATCGTTTCCCTCGTTATTCACGCGCGTGACAAATAATTTCCCCGCATCGCTCGAGCTCGACTTTTTCCATCCACACATTTTTAATGAGCAACGATCCTCGATAATTATAAAATAAGCGAGTATACGTTATATCGTTCCGTATACATGCTCGTATATACCGTAATGTGATATAACGTGAATATTCATGCGACGATGCCGCACGAGCGATCTTATTAAATGTGTATACGCAAGCGCAAGGCTATACGCGTTTGCGATGAAAGATCCTGAATTATTTGTTTCCGGAAGTCCCGCGATGTGCTGCGTGCGTCGTTGAAAATACTGTCGGGACATTGGAAAAGCTCGAACTCGCGACTTTGCCGCTTCTCCGGTAAATAACGCGAGCTTTTCTATCTCTTTATCTTTCGTACGCGTTTGTATACCGAACTTATCACCTGGCTGCATTCCACTCATTGTCAGTTTATTCTCTTCCTCCGTATTAAACTTACATTTTTTCCCTTTTGATTATTCGTTCAAATGTTACGGTTATCTTTTACGAATTACTTCATAATTGTGCGAAAATCGGACTCCCAAAAATGATTTTTTATCGGAAATTCTTAGGGACATTTCGATCTAAAAAAATTAGGAGAAATTAGAAAACGAAGGTATATTAGAAATTAGAAGTTCACTCTTAAAACTCTTGTTCTTGTTTGTATCGAATTTTGATTTCGTTGACGAAATGTAAATACACGTAATTTGTTAAAGTACGTTGAAAGTATAAGATTTGAAAGAGAATTTAATTAGTTTTTCACTTTTTAAATGTCCATATGAAACAATATATATTTGGATATTTGTTTCAACCAAATACGATGAATTGAAATTTTCTTTTTTTAATTCCATTCAATTCAAAATTAATAATTCATAGCAACTATAGTCACATAATTAACTTTTTTCAAAAGTATCATCCGTAAATGAACAAAGAGCATTCAAATTCTCGTCACTTAAGATCAATCTAGTTTTTTTTTAGAAAAATTATACGATGTTCCACATGTATTTTAGCTCAGGTATGATTTTTTAAAGTATTTTTTACATTATTTTGTTCCGAGGAAAATATTAATCTTTCAAACAAAAATAATGCAAAAAATAAAACGTAAAAAATCCGACACATTAGCATAATTAGACTTTTGTACATTTTTGTATAATTTTCCTTAAAACTTCAACGAAAATTGTCAGAAATTATAATTCAATGGCAACCTCAGCGATCGTCGTGAAATAGTCACACGACGTTTTGGATATATTATTCAATAATATATAAAATTTAAAAAAATGTTATATCGTATTTTACATTTTAAAAACGATATCCTTAATCGATAAAGTGAATAAATAAAATTAATTAATATTTTATTTGAATAAAGTAAAAAATGGGTGATGAGAAATGAAATATTGAAGGAACAGATCTGTAACGGTACAGAGTGTTTGTTTTGACAAGGTAATTACGAGACATTGAGAAACGAGGCATGAGAAATAGTTTGGTCAACGAGATGAGCTTTCGAGCGGGGAAGGAGAGAAATACGCGGGAGAGCTTTCAGGATTTCTTGGTGGAACGACGGTGCATCGGGGCTGCCCGGAAGAGGGGATTTGTGCGAACCGACACCTGTCGCGAGCAGGTAACGTGACATCGAGTCACGTCAACTACATTTTGAGTCGTGTGGCATATACGAGGAATCCGAACGTAGAGAAACCCCTTTCGACCCTTCGGATGTTTTGTCGGGCGCTATAGTTGTCCGCGACACTGAGCCTTTACTCTTTATATGTAAATACACTGCCGCCCAAAAGTTCCACTCACTTGTCTCGGAATTTATCATCTTCAGCTGAAATCTTGACGAAAGTCTCCAGAAACGTATTTATCCTGTCAAAAATTATCTTTCGTATCGCTCCAAAATCTTTTATTTCGTTTCTGTTTTTTTTTGTTTAATAAATGTCAGTTCTAAACACAGCTTTTACCAAAAAAATTACAAGTATATCAGAGTCAATTATATCAATAAGTGATGACCAAAATTAATTTTAATAAAAAGTACCAATATAAAGTACGAATTTATTTGACACACTAGAAAAGTGATAATGAAATCAAAAGTATAGTTTTTCAACCCATAATGCAAATAACGTAATAAATTTTTAATTTAATCATTCACCTGAATATGAAGAAGTGATTGAACTACCCTAATCTAAATATTATGAAACATTTACTAAAAATGATGCGATTTAATAAAAAAAATTAGATGAAACAATATTCTTAAAATGACATATCTAGTAAATGAATGTCATAAATAGAGATAAATGAATCGAATATTTTCGTAGGACTTTTTGGTCGTTTTTGGACGTCAGTGTACACTTGCGTATAAATAGATGTAAACATAAAAATGTGTGTGCATGCGTACATAGATTCGATTATTATTGTAGTAGAAAAGCGACGCCGCGGGATCCTCCATCACGAGCTAACGGCTGCCTAACGGTAATCACTCTAATCGGTGTCCTGGAAACCCGCGGAATCACGCACCTTCAACCCAAGATCGTTTTACTCACTACACGTATCTCTTACTCCGCTCGAGCCTACGTAGAAATTGGTCATAACATTTTCTGTTATATGAGCATCATGGAAGATGAATTGAGACAATTGCCGATTAACCTGTCCTGTGTGATTCCTCATAATTTCGACAAATATTCACTCGATTTTACCAACTGTCAAACTTTGTTTCGATTTTCCCAAAATTCCATCACCTCGTACCTTTTCTGTTTTTTTTGTTGTTATTTTCTGTCCATTTCATCATAATTATTAATCCCGATTGTTTAAATTAATACTGGAGATGAACTGTAATTTTAAGAAAATTGTAATTATTTTTGCGAATCAACTTTTTTTAAGGGAGTTGGATTTAAAATATTCACTGTTACGATTACTTTAAAAAATCGCAAAAATCTAATATTGAAAAATTCATATTCAGGGCGAATTTACAAATTTTCCACAAAGAAGCAATAATGCTAAATCTCAGCGACTTTGGAGCTTGATAGCTTTAGAACCATTTAATAAAACGATTGTATATTTTCAATAGTTTTTTTTTCATATACTTAAACATTACATTTTCAAAATATTGTTTATGCATTCTTATAAAATTGATAATACATGTGTATAAGATAAAAATTATAAAAATATACGAAGTATATCCTATAAGAAAACGATTTTTCGATAGAATTATGTACAAGGTTTACGTGATTCTCATTATTAGAGCTCTTTATTTCGTTTTACCTTGAAGATCGTGTTTTACTGCGGAGACAAAGGGGAGGGAAAAAAGGAAAGAAGAAAAAGCAATTGCACTTGCGCGAAAGTTTTGCGGGATTTCTGAACGCTGTTTCACTGGGCTAATAACTCGGAAACTCTATTATAACAGCGAAAATGGAAGAAAAGTGTAAGTAAACGAGAGAAGTATAGCGTGAGACCGAGAACCGAGAGAGCTTGGCGCGATCATCACACGTACTGCAAAGTTTACGTCACATTATGCGAAATACACCCGAAGACAGAGATTCAGCAATCGTCGTGTCGTGTTGCTCGCGAAGCCAGGACACGCCGAAGCTTTTTTCAGTTTCTATCCGTATCGCTCTTCGGTGGCAAAGAGACAAGCCTCTTCCCTCCTTGCACGGAAGAATCTACTTTCGCTAAACTTTCGACCATAACCAAGTTCCTGATTACCCTCGTCACGCTCTTACATAATTTCTTACTTCTTTTCCATGGCTATTAAAAATTCAATACCGGTTAAGTCGAATAAACGAAATTCTTCTGTTTCTGAATCTTAATACGTAAGTAAATTCTTTTGGTTGCAGATTGTTTTTTTTTCTTCATTTTATTCATGAAGAAATTCTTGAAATATGATTCATGTATTGAGAAAAATTGCTATATGTTCTGAAATTTTTAATAAATGTCCTAAAGATTGAACTTTCGAGAGTTTCTTTCACTTTATTTTTCATTTGAGATATTTAAACAAAAAATCTGCTTTAAATTCACAATTAAATTAATCTTTAATATTTTAGTGATCCAAAAACGATCGAACGTCCGAGGAATATTTATGCAAATTTTAAAGAAATTATCTTTTACCATCTAATGAATTCTTTCGGTCTTTGGATCTATTTAATGCTTTCTCAATTATATTTCAAAATTTAATTATAACTCACTCCACTCGTTTTTGAGCTTGCATATTTTGCTCAAAACTGACTAAAATCTAGTGCTAAAGTATTGAATAGATTTTTAGGAATATTCACTCGAAGGTACTCAAAGTTTTAGAATTAAAAAAATTTCGTACTATAGTAAAACATAAATTTAAATTTGCTGAAGTTCAAAAACGCTCTACAATCATTAATAAATGTCCGTCCAATCATAAATTAATAAATTTCAGTACCATGTTAAATAAAAGGTTAATACGAAAAATTTAAGCTGTTATCGAATAAATCAATTCTACATAAAAATGAAAAAATGTATTTTCACTCGTTCAATTGGCTTCGAAACAATCAAACGCAAATTCCACCACGTTCAATTTTCACTCTCAATATTTGCCAGATCGTGAGAGAATAGAATGCCTGGATGGAGGGAAACCCGCAGCGTCTGTGTCGACGTGACGATCTGCCATGAATTTTTAATCCTCGCTGAGCTCGTGCGTCGAACTCGCCGGCTTCTGCATTTCCCGCGTATTCCCGATACGTTCGACGTCCATTAAACGTTCTCCGTTTGCATATTCAGTCCCCTTCATATCGTCCGGAAAATTAGACATTAGATAGAATTTACCCTCCCACGTGCAGGACGCTAGACTCGCGGAAACGTTTTGATCGGCTCGCAATTTTGTATATTTATGTTGTACCCGCGTCGATCCGCGCTCGATACCATTTTTCAATCCTCTTGGGAATGACGTCTCAGTTTGTCCGGATCGCAGAACATGGGGAGAAGCTTTTTTTCATCGCGTAGAAAATTTATCAAGTTCCTTGATATGGATTCCTGATAGGAGCAATCGAGGAAGGTCGACTCTATCAGTCGACGGTATTCCTCTTTCAACTGCAAAAGTGCAATTTAGACACACTTTTACTCTATTTTTTGCTCACCGGTAAATTGCATATTTTGTATGCTTTTGTCAAATTGATACTTGCCTCCTCCCAGTCGGACTCCTCGCAGGCTTTTATTATTTCCTCTATCAAAGAATTCCCTTCAGTGTCCTATCAAAATAATCATTGACAAAAGTATGTATAAAAGGCAGTAAAATAAAATGTAAACAAAAATTATATTATTTATAAACATACATTGCAAAGTTCGTAAATAAAAATAATATTTACAGTGGGGAAATAATATAAATAAAATAAAATGAATAAAAATAAAATCATGCAAACCAAATTTTAATATATGATATGTGATAAATGTGCGTTTTTAAAATTATAATTGTATAGAATAATATTTAAAATGTGTATTTTCAACGGGAATGTTTATAAAATAATTTAAAGTTTCACTTGCCATTTTTGAAAAGAGCGTGACTCGGTTCTCCACTCTCAGACAATCAAATTTGTCGTGATAAAGCGCCGTTATCCAGGGCTCGGAGAAGTAGGCGAAAAAGTCAGAGATCAAGGAATTCTATTTGTGTTTTTTTTTCATTTAGTAATTTATCACAATTAATGTTTATGTTTAATACAAATTGAACTTCATACAAATTTTCAAATTAAATATTTGAAAATACCTGAAAACGAAGACTCAAGTTGTTCAGCATACTTTCATGCTTGCCATAAAGAGTTATCAGATCCTGCACTTTGAAATCCTTCAAATAAATAGTTAATAAATGATTAACACTTATGTAATTTACGTAAAGGGTTTTTGAAAATACCTATTGTTATTTGTAAATTTTTTTTAACAAAATCATCGATGAAACGTATAATATAATTATTTGAAAATAAATACACAATTTATGTAATACAAAAAATTGTTCAAAAATAATATTAAAATTTACTTTTTTTCGGAGGCAAGTTAGCGTTTCGATTTTATTGAACTGATTGAGTCGCAGGCGAAAATATCCGATGCTCGACGATGCACTACCAGTGATAAAAACTTGACCCTGACCGAAACAATGATAGATTTAATGGTGCATTAAAATTCGAGAATAAATTATTCTTTTTATTAGTTTTTTTTTCAAGTAGCTGTATAATTGACTGTTACTTAAAAAGTTATAATAAAGAATAGATATAAAATTATTACGTATGTGTTTCGAGCAATATCGATCAGTCGAGCAACTTTCTTTCCTGGTTTTCGTACGTGCAAGTAATTCAGTCCACCTGGAAGTCGACAGTAAACAATAATTGGATCGTGGAATACAGGAAGATCCGGATTGTCTTTGGAAACGTTCTTTGATGATTTGACATTTGTATTATTTTCGTAAGGACAGTTGTGAAGAATGTGTTGCTTCAACCTTTTAGCCAACTTAAAAAAAGAATAAAATATGAATTAGTACCATTGAATTTAAAAAATTATTAGTTGAATCAAATATTATTGCATTAATTACACATTTGTTCAATTTTGTAATTTTATACAAGTGTAATAATTGTAAAATTGTGAAATTTTGTACAATTATTCAATTGGGTAATTTTATGCAATTTTTCAATTGTGCATTTTTATACAATTGTCCAGTATATTTTATACAATCACAATAATTTTATAATTATTGTGAAAATATATAAATGATTAAAAACGTAATGTAAGAGTAATAATGTTAATTCACTCTTTCGCCAATTTCCATGCTATTATAATATTGATGTTGCCAAGACTCGTCTCTGTATTTTCTCGAATATTTGGTGATCGAACCGGCAGCGAAAACATATGGATCGTTTGTCCTGAAGTCAGGATCAATGACCAAACGACCATCAAAAACCAGGCCAGCTTTCGAGATTGCTTAAAGATAAAACATTTAATTTTTACACGTTAAAAAATTAAATACTTAAACATGAAAATTTCTTTTTATTTTAAATTACAAAAGAATAAATTTTATTACATTGCTTTAATGAATAAATGAATTAATATAATAAAAATGACAAGATAAAGAAAATGAAAGAAACAAATAAAATGAAAATTAAAAAAATAATAATAAAACAATTAAAAAGGATAAAAGAATCATTTTTTTAAAGATAAAAATTGTATCCCTTCTTTGAAAGTTTAAAAAAAAACTATTCTTACCTAGAAAAGTTTTAACAGGAATCATTTTATTCCCAAAATAAAACAATGCGTCGCAGTTGACATATCTTTTGTGCGTTTTCGACTCGATTCGAAGACTTTTTATCACGCCTATCTGTTCCTTTTCATTTTCCTCGTCTCTGTATTCGACGATCCAGGTCTTGAGGTCCCATCCTGCGATTATTTTCACCCCAGACCTTTTTATCGTTTTTTCCAGCACTGCGGCTATTTCTTCGTCCTCGAAAAAAATATCGCTAGCCTTCCCGCACTCCTCATACTGTGGCTCAATCAACGTGATCCACGATCCTCGTACGCCCGATTCCAAAAGATTATTCAAAGTGCAGTAACACTCGATATTTCTTCCGTATATGACGATAAATTCTATTCAAATAAATTATTTACTAAAATTAGTGCAATCAATTATTTGAAATTAAACAAAAATGTTTCACAGTTTTTATCTCAATTATTTATCTCGATACCATGTGGTTTTTGAGCTTAAGTTTATTAAGAAAAGTTATTGCAAATTGTTTCAAAAGCAATATACTCAAAATTCAAGGTTATCCAAAGTAACCTGTACTTGTTACGTATGTATGAAAATCAAAAAAATCATAATCGTAGGATTTTTTTTAAACTAGAGGAAGCTTCTTTGAAATACAATAAAAAGCTGTGTAAAATATCAATAAGTTCCACTAGCCAGAAGTCAAGATATTTAGAGTTGAAAATCGCAATATTTAACGTATGTTTATATATGGAGAATATAGAAAATAGTGACTTTTGATAATAAATAGTTCGAGTTCTACGTAGTGAAACCTCTTAAAATTTAGTATGCACATTTAATACATTTAGTATATACATTTAATTGCACATTGTATCAAAAAAGATTTTAGCAAATTTTTAACAATATCCTAATAAAATAATTTTTTGATAGAACTACATTAATTAGTATTACTTCAATTATTTTTGTTAGCACACATTATTTAAGAAAAAAATTAGGTAAAAAATAGAAAATTCTTGCATTTGTAAATTTATAAAATAAATTTTTGGTGAAGTATGTATGTTTTTTATAAATATTATAGTTTTAGGCTGCTTTAATATAAAAATTATTAATATTGTTATATTTCTTTGTGAAGTAACTAAATAATACAACAATTAAATTGGAAATTTATAACGATATTTGTCAAAAAATTTGGTAAACTGTTAAAATAAAAAAAATATATATCTGACATAATTTACTCTTCATTGTGTAATTGTTCGTCAATTCTTTCAACTTTTCGAGGCACGATGCCGCATCCACATCGTCATTCACAAAAAAACAGTTCAGAGGAATGTTTTCTTGAACCCTTCGAATGTGAATAAGAATATATTTTCATTCTTAATAAATTTATTGCGTTATGTGAGAACAAGTTATATTCTTGAGAATAAAAGTACATGTTTTCATCCGTTCTTCTGTTCCCATGAAATTTTGGGATTTGGTATTGCAGGCCACAAGTCAATACAAGGTAATCGTAATTTAAGGTCCCAACTCCTGATACGACAACATATTTTTCTTTCCTGGTAGAAAATACCGATAACAAGGGCAAATATTTAAAATCTTCAATCAACAGTAATAAATCGAAATATAATTTTTTTATTACACTGCAGTATAAATACATATATATAGTTGAAGTATAATTAAATAATGGTATACTGCAGTGTAGTTAAAAAATCAGAAATAAATGGTAACTAAATAATGTCATTTAGAAATAAAAAATCGTAATAATAAAAACAAAAATGAAGAACTTGGAAAAAAATCATTGTAATTGTGATTTTTTTTGCATTATATAAAAATTCTTTTGCATCATGTAAAAAAATGTACAACCTGTTGATATGAGAAATAATTCCATCCACTATGTTGATCCAAACTCTGCTTGGCACGACTTTTCTGTACTCGTAACAAAATCTGCCTCTGAACGGAATCATTGTCGCGTGCTCGGTCCCACCTTTCCCTTCGAAAGGGATTCCATTTGGCGAAACGATCGTTATATTCGTAAACTGCACGATGTTCGTGGTTGAACTTGAATTTATTAAAAATTTGATACAAATACTAAATACAAATACGTTCAAATCTTGATTATTATAATTTGGTTCACAAAATAGCCTTATAAACCAGTCTAAAATATATTTATATTATTTTTTTTACATATTTATAGATAGTTTCTAATAAAATAATTATTTATTTAAATAAAAGATAAATAAATATATATATTTACTTTTAATAATAATATCGTAATTTTTCTCAATGTACACCAAAGAGAGATGAAAATTTTATACTTGTCTATGAAAGTATATAAATTCTATGAAACGAGGGGAAAATACTGACTTGTGAAAAGAGAGATATTCGGCAAAGGAGACTCCACAATCGGACGCCCCTATTACTACGATCTTCGAATTAACGACTCTTCGCTCCATCGTTGTGAGCCTCGGTGTCGTTAGAAAAAGTCCAAAATCTTCACTATCGCTGTCCAAATTATTTTCATTTTCTGGATAAGGATGATAGCAACGGGTACGAGATTTCACAGGAATCAGAGCATCGAAGCACGTTATCAGAGGTCTGGTTCGAGACTGAAAATAAAATTTTGCAATCGTTGATATTTCTTATTATAAAATGTTAATCATTAAATAATGATTAATCCCATTGATTAATATTTTCAATGCATAATTAACAATATTTTGTCACTAATATTCATTACAATGCATCTTTATACATTTCTATTACTGTAATAAGTTATTGTAATTATCATTATTAATTATAAATTTTTATTATTTATAAGTGATGGTAATAATAGCAGTAACTCTTGTCTACATTTTTATACTCGTGGAAGGATTTTTATCCCTATACAAAATTACTCACCACTGCTGTCGTGTCTTTGTTGTACAATCGATAATAAAGCACACTGGTGCAACTCAGTCGCATTAAATCGCAAAGCAATTGTCTGTTGTAGATTGAAAAAATCGGTACGACGACGAAGTGCAGCAATTCAGCGTGATCGTCTCTTGAAGTATTTTTCATCGAAACAAAGTCTTCAATGTTGTACTCAAACGCCAATTCCTCGATATAATATTCGGATCTTTAAAAAAAATGCAATTTTACTCATTAATATCAATATTTTTCCTTTATATACATTATTTTTTAATGTAATTTGATTAAATATTATCAAAGTTGAAAAAATAATTATAAATATTTAATTATCGTTTAGTGACATAATTCAATATTTTTAATTAGTTTTTATTAAATAAATAAAAGATATTATTTAGTCTTAAAATTTCAAATAGTTTTAGTTTAACGTAGTTAAAAATGTTGACTGTTGAAAAACTTTGAAATACTTTGAGTATCAAAATTTAATAGTGACTAATTTAGTTATTATAAATATTCGATGTCGACGAAATATTTTTAATCACGAAAATTGATTTTAAAACGAAATGCATACTGAATAATCGCGAGGCCAATTATCTCTTCCTCGGATAGAAAAACGAAGCACTGCTTGTTCCCATTCGGATTGTCGATAGCTTCGTCAAAGTCGTCGATAATTAATTTTCTTCTCGATATCTTTTGCAAAAAATTCACTATGATTTCTCGATCGTAAGGAATCGCTTCTCTGGACTTGACACCGTTCAAAACTGCTACACGATGGGTTACGTACAATGTCATCGGAAAATCACGATCGTAGCGAAGAGGGACTCGCTGAGAATGCAGTCACAAAAAAATGCACGAAATTATGATTGATCATTTTGCTATTTATTGCCAAATATTTTTTTCATTAATAAATACGACGATTATTGTCAGCTTTTTAAATATTACGACAAAATGATCGAGCAGAGCAAAGTACGGCTGCGTCGGTGGCAACATGAGAAAACAGTAATCAAGATCCGGAAAACATTCGTAAGAAGCTTCAAGATAATCCCGGGCATGTCGTTCGTCGATGTCTTTACTCATGCTGAAAAGTTCCAGAGCGAAGGCGTTGGATTCGTTGTCACTTAGTTGTAAATGATCTCTTCGATCACTTTTTTCACTACCCGCCTGGGAAATAGGAAGATCGTCGTCGTCGTCGCCATCATTATAATCAGAAGGACGTCCCAAATTCGCTACTGCAATTTAGTACATTTATCAATGTTCGTTTTTCACTTTATCATTTTTAGATCTTTAGTTCATTTTTTTAATTGCTTCATCATTTTCACGATCGTGTATGGCATGCAAAGGTTTTTTTAAATTACTGGAAAAACGTTTTTAGATTTTTTTAAATTAAATTTTCATAATATTCATTCCATGTGTATAATTTTAAGTAGAACTGCGGAATAATTTAATTGTAACAAACTGTTTACAGGTAGTTGACAAAAAAAGATTTGTAGTTGATTTAGCAAATTCACACAAGTTTACACAATTGATTGAAATAAATTTCATGATTAGAAATTTATCAGATCACTTTTGAAAAAAAAATATATTTGTAGTATGGAGTATATTTGTAGTTTCTATAAAGTTAATAAATTAGTATCGTGAAAGGTAAACGAACCAAACAACAGAATAAAAAAATCGAAACCAATTTGTCTCACGAGAACGATTTAACGAAGGTAATCACTAAAAATTTTACAAAATACGTCTTTTACATATGGAATCAATTCCTGTCATTCCGTTATATATAGCTTTTTGTTTTTAATTTTGCATGATACAGGGAAGACCAACAACTTTGGTGTGCACTTAATTTTTTTATAATTCATAAATGTATTTTTTGATGATAAGATCAATCAATCTGTTGAGGTATATATGACGTGTTAACAAATTATTTATGATACTTTTTTCTAAAAAACTAAACAAAGTTTCTTCGGTGTTATATACAAAGTTATATAAATATAATGTTATATAAATAAATAATTTTATATAAATAAGTGCTATATAAATCCTTGAAAAGTTTTAAGGTACTTCACCCTATGCACTGAAAACGAAATTTGGTTGATTCGACAAAATATTTGTTTCAATAAGTTCAACGATATTATTTTGCAAATTGAACTAAATTCTTGGTTGATTTAACTGAAGTTTCATTATTGCAAATAAACAAGTGTTGTTTCGACGAAATATTTTCAACTAAATCTGTTCTCAGTGTGGGATTTGAGATTATTATTATTGAAAACTGTAATTTTAATACGCGCTTTTATGTACACAGAATACAGAAAAACGTGATATTTATCATTAAATATCTAGACTTCCACACGCTGAAACCTTCTAAAATTTATTAACGTGCATATGACGTTAAAGAGTGTTTATGCAAATTTTCGACAAAATCTATCGACGCTCATTTTTTATAGGGACGAGCCACCTTGAAATTTTGGCAGTACGTTAACTTTACTCTTCACTTCTCTACTCAAGACCATATTTTAAATTAAATTTGGCGTTTTAAAACTGCAGAAGAGTTTTATTTTTGAGTAAATTTATTACAAAATACTCAATTTTTTAAATAGCACCCACATTCAAGATGAAATACGAAAAAATAATGTCAAGAGTAGAGAATCGAAGAGTACAGTTAACGTACTGACGGAATTTTGTGTAGAACGTCAATGAATAATTCTCACGTGGCAATTCAGAGATCGCATCGGCATAGACGCTCATACGTAGTACAGACTCGAAATTCATGGTGGAACTGATAATGCTCCGTCTTTCGGTGACTTTGGTGCTTTTTGAAATCGGCTCGGGGATGTTTTCGTATTCGCCTTCGTTTTCGTCCTCGTAGTGGAGAGTGTGCGCGATCGCCAGACTGAAGCGAACTCGGTCGCGATCCTTCGGAGTGACAGCGTCGAAAACTTCGCTCGCAGTTTTCATGTAATCCGACGACGAGCTCGACTCGGTGGAAGAAATCGACGTCGAGCACGGCGTGACGATCGTGACAAATTTTCGGAGATCGTTGTAAGGCAAGAGCTCGAAATTTTCCGTGAGAACGTCGATGTCGAAACTTTTGTTCAGACACGCGACACCGGTCGCTCGGCCCTCGCACTCCGCCACGATCAATTGCCGATTCTCGTTGTCCGGATACCGCATTATTTCGCTTATGTAGTAATCTCCGTAAAATTCCATCAATGCTTTCGATACCTCGTCTATTATCGGAATTAAGTCGTCGTTGTCTTCCTCTCTGAATTCGTAAATCAATATTTTTCATTTTTTTTTTCATTTTTCATTCCATTTTATAATAAATTAAAACCCAATTACGAATAATAAGAAATTCATGATTAAAATAATAATTTTATTAATAATTGTAGCAGCTCGTGAAACAATATGAATTTTCACCACGGAAAACATTTTTTTTTAATGATCATATTATTTGGTTTTTTGTGATTCAGATATTTCAATCGAAATGGAATTGAAATAAACGAAAGGACGTTTGACCTCAGAAAATAAATGCTTAAATTATGAGCAACTAAATGTATTTGATAATTTCAACAAAATTTGTATTTGCTGTACCTTAATGTATTTTAATATTCTTTTAAATTAGTTCTTCATAATTTTATAAATTTTTGAAATTAATGTATGAAAAATAAACTCCAATGTTAATATCTAATTATTATATAATTATCTCACACTCAGAGAAAAAATATGTTAAATGTCACTACAGCAGGAAGTGCCAAGTATAATGATTATTTTATAATTAAATACATTTCATTTAAAATCTATCATTAATATGTGTTTTACAATCAAAATGTATTTAGTTCCAAAATCATTCAAGTTATCACTTTATAATAAAATCTACCAATATAAATTATATAAGTGAGTGTAATAAAAAATAATAAGTTATTTAAAAAAATCTTTATGGCGAAAAGAAACTTTAAATGATTCAATTTTCAATGAAAATAAAAAAAATTCCTTTCGTCAACAGAATAAAAATCAAAATCTTCGTAATGAGATCAAATATAAAAATACCTATAATAAAGACTAAAATGATAAAGGTATAAAAATGAAATTTTTCGCAACGAAAAAGAAACGAGAAAAGAACGCACACAGCTCGTCGAATTTTCAGCTTCGGATCCTCCTGTTGTCTCGAACTGACGAAAACAATTTGAACCAGATCAGAGTCCTTGTCCAGAGGAGAAAATTTTTTCATGCACTTTTCGAATATCTCCAAGACATCGGGACTCGTTCCTGGTGGCACGACCATTATCACGTGATAACAGTGAAATATCATCGAATAAACAGCCCTGAGCATGAGCTTAAGAAAAATCTCTTCGTACCGAACGTCCCAGACGAGAAAATGAATGAAAAATGTGTTACTTTCCGACAATCCAGGAACTCTGTCAAAAAATTTTTATCTTTGCGAATCATTGATCAATATTACAATTTTTTATTTAAAAAAAATAAATAAATAAATAAACTGTATGAACTTTCTAGGCCACATTTTGATTCTGGAAAAAGCTCACCCGTAATGTCTGACGATCCAAAAAAGCCAATCGCAAGTAGGAACCGACGGGACGTTCGGAAAATTGCACAAGCTGACGTTAGAAACGATCTCTCGTTCTTCGTTAATTTGCACCACGGAGAGACAAGACTTTTCGCTGCAAAGGTTATTTTTGGCAAATCGATAAAAAATAAGCGATTAACAATTTCGAAGATAAAAATTGGATAAAACGTGTGATAAAAAATGTAATTTGAAACAAAATGTACATTCCGAATTCCATGCACTCACAAAATTTTGCCAACGTCCGCGTTGCCGAACATGTCAAAGGTTTTCGTTCGGACGAGCTGATTAATTTTCTCAAGGTCGGAATAATCGGCCCGTCGAAAGCCAATTATTTCAGAAACTTTTTCTTCTTCGTTAACGTCGATATCGTTAATCGTCGAAGAATCCTCGACCGACGACGATTCTGAAAGCCGTCTCGACATTTTTTCGCACAGAAATCGAGGCTTGGAAAAAACAAATACTTTGTCTCAAATAGATATATTTTTCTCTTAATGATATTATTATTATTATTGTTAAAATTATCGTAGCATCACCGATGGATAAAAACAAATTTGAAATTAAATTATAAGTCAACGTCGTTAACCGTGAGATAAAAAAAAACAGTGGAATCGAAGGATTAACGTAATCAGAGACCCTTTTCTTTCTTCCTTTTTTACAAACACTTTCGAGGTTCGGAGAGTGAAGAAAATGAAAAAAAGGGACGCTCGAATATATCTAATTATTCGATGCAATTAAATTCTTTAATTTTTAACTAATTTGTTCGATTAAATATGTTCACGTATTTTATACACTTTTTTTCCCTCCTTCAGTCTCCGCTGAAAATATTTACAATTTTACCCAGCTAGACACGCAGATTTACAATTGATTTACAATTATGACAAAGAAAAGATCTAATCGACGGAATTCGTGATAAAAAAAATGGTCAACGATGTATAATTCGGTAGTTTCGTACCGAGATTAAAATTTACACGTTATCGACATGTACCTAGTAACCAAACGTACTGGAGTTACTCGTAACGGCAGCTGCTCTAAACTAGTAAGATAAAATGACACTTTCTTTTGAAAATTAATATGCTCGCAACGGTGGACATTTTGAAAAAATTTATTTAAAAAAATGAGCGATTTATCGACGTCTCGCTTAAACTAGTATGGTACAGAATAACCTCAGCAACGAAGTAGATTTATCCTGGAAATGTTAATCTCGGGAACGTCCGGTGTATATTTTTCGCGCATCATTGTAACGTCTCCCAGCCAGAAAACTTATTCGCGTCAGTACGATGTATGTATAAAGATAAGTATCACATTGTCCCACTCACGAAATTTCGTAACATCCCTCCCTAAATTAATTTTATTATCTCGTCACGTCTAGTTTTCTCAGAATTAATATAATCGTATCGTCTCTGTTGCTTTATCGAGATTAATCTTATTCTTATATCGTCTATTCTCTCGTTCAACGGGAATTGAAATATTTCATCGATCTGTCTCTATGAACAGGGTAGATATAACTCTGCGTCGAGGACGAAATTTCGTGTCTCATGTCACGGGATTCGCCTGATTGTCCTGGACCTTGTAGAGTATCTGATGACAGAGGGGACACCGATTCTGGACGTAGAGCCACTTTCGCAGGCAAACACCGTGGAAATAATGATTGCATCTCGTTACTTTGGCGCTGCGCATTTCCTGGTAGCAAATCGCGCACACGTCGTCGAGGGCGCGGAGTTGCTCGACTTTGGCCTCCGGCAGCGAGTTTATCTTGTTGACGGCGGTGCGACGTTTCATGAAGACGCTCCAGCCGGCGGTAGCCTCGCACCAGATGTTGAAATAAGCGTGAATGCACATCATGATGGCGCGTATCGCGCCTCCGGACTCGTAAACGAGGATCCAGAAGCCGTTGACGAAGAGAACGAGGCCGCACGAGAATTCGACCGTGTTGCCGAACGAGCGTATCAGGTACACGCAATCGTCGAGCTGCTCCCAGAAGTAGTTTCTGTAAGCGTCGAAGAGGAAGAGCGAGTAGATCGCCAGGGAGACGAGGACCTTGACGATGACCTCGATGCTGAAGACGGACACAGCGAGGAGCCACGTACTCAGGCTGAAGTGCGACCAGAGGAAGACCAGCAGTATTTTCGGGAAAATAATGAGAACGGCGCACAGAGCGAGCGCCCGGACGTGCCGGTGGAGAGCCGGGTTGTACGAGGCGCTCAGAGACATGAGGACCGGGTTCACAATGTTGTGAACGAAGTGAAGAAGCGCTGCGAACAGAAGACAGAAGTTTTGGTACAGTCGGACGATCCGTTTCTCCTGATCGAGGCTCGTAAGCCCCGTCTGGAGAGCTAGGATGTAGAAGAGCACCGCCGAGACCGTCCCGATGTTCTTCTCGTCGTCGTCGTCGATCATGAGGACCCAAAGCGAGAAACACCCGATGTAGTGGCAAATGTAAGAAATTATGCTCGTCATTCCCAGTAGTGCGGTCAACGTTTCGCAACCGTTCACGAGCAGAGTTCTTATCATTCCGTAATAAGTGAAGGACTCCTCTCCATAGTGAGCCACAAGGATCTGCACGACCTGCTCGGCGACTCGGAGTATCCAGAAAGTTCGCAAAACGCTTGGGACTTTCAGTCTGCTCCAGTGTGTCTCCGCGAGTGTCGACATTCCGTAATTGTTGACGAAATTCTTTGCGTGCCTGTAACCCGCGTGGAGCGTCATCGCGATCCGCACGTTGTTGTGCCAGACGGCGTAGTTGTTCACAGCCAGCGGTAGGAGCGTCGCAAATACCGGTGCACGATCGAGAACCGCCGTCTATCCGAAGAGCAAAAGAATTTGATCAATCGCTGAGTAAAAATAACTAAATTAATACCCTATATTTAGCCTACTAGTTTCTTAACAACTTTCATAATAAACATTAGTTAGATACTGAAAAAAAGAGAAAACTTCAAAGATCTACCAATTTGAGAATGTACATCGAGTATGTGTCAAATATGTTTCTTTTAAGGAAATATATTGCTGTTTTGTCATTGTCAGAAAAATTGCAAAAGATAATTGAGCACTAGAAACAGAAATTTGACTGACATATAACTTAAATACCGTTCGCAAATCTTTTCAAGGTATCTATTATGTATGTATAAATAAAGAAGGAATAAAATCTTACCGGAAACGGTGCAATCCCGATGATGGAGGGTGCAAGGAAACTCAAAACGAGTAACTTTTGCAATATTGGATGCCTGGGTGCAAGATGAATGTAACAAAATATACAAGCCAGCAAACTTTGCAGCACGTAATTTTGTATGATGAGAAAACCAGGGCCGTAGTTCATCAACAGCTTCAAATTTAGATTCAGTATATCGTCGAGTATACTGGGCGGACTGCCGTGAGTGCTCAGAAAAAAGTTTATGGCTTTAATTGTGCTAACATTTGACCAATGCGACACATATATTATTCCTATCGAAATTAGCCACATGTAGATCACTACCAGGTACCTCGTAGAAAGCAAAAAGAAGCAGAGAACGGCGATACATGCTGCAAAAAAATGTATAAAATTTCATAGTGCGCTCGATGCTATTTTTGGCAATACGTTAGCTCCATTCTTCATTTCTCTACTCATGACCATATTTTATCTTGAATTTAGCTTTTTAAAATTGCAAAAGAGTTTTTTTTTTTGAGTAAATTTATTCCAAAATAGTCAATTTTTTTTAAAGCAGCCAAATTTAAGATGAAATATGGTCAGGAGTAAAAAAATATAGAGTAGAGCTAGCGTACTGTCCTATTTTTCGCTTGAATTTTATATATATTGCTCCAATATTGAAATTCTTACCGTAGCAGCACATTGCAAATTTAAAAACTGCCGTCATGCAGCTAAAGAAGTAGTTATTGACGTCTTGCATGAGGAACTGATCTTGATTATCCAATGAAAAATTGCCAGTCGCAACAACGTTGAACTTGTCGCTTTCGGTCATGTTGAGAACTTTGGATTCATCGGCGGTGCCAGAACTTATTCTGAGTAGTTCGTCGATGATGAAAACAAGGGGAACCCTCATGAGGATGTCCCCGTACGTTATTATTTTCTCTCTGATAGTTCTCTCCATTATTCTGGCAATTTAGCCCCTACGCCGTCGCGAGAGATCTTGTCGAATGTCAACTTTGCCAGGAGCAACTTTTTGCCATTGGATGCATACCATGCGAATTCCAAATTCTATCTTTAATCCTGAAAAAAAGAATGATTCCGAATGAAGCACCTTGCCTGAACCGTGTTGGCGATGCGAGGAGAATTTTTTCATCCGCTCGCAAACAAAATTATACAGAGTTGAGGACTCGGAGACACCAGGTCCGAAGCAACAACGAAAACTACGCCGAAGTTCGGTGTCGCATATATGCAAGAAATGCATAAATAAATTATGCACATATAGGCGAAAGGTATGGAAATTCGACGAATTCGCGACGCGGTGACACAGAATGTATCGAAGTATAATGTGCATGTCGCTCGATCCGTATAGACAAATCGTTCGCGGAAATGCAAGCTAATGAAAAAAAAAAAAAATGTCAATAATGCAAACGATTTCTCGAATTTTAATTGGAATTTCGTCATACGGTGTGTGCGATTAGTGATAACTTTCCCCATTGCGAACACTATTGCGAATCCTGTTGCGATCTCCTTATCACGATAAGCGAACTCACTCTGTCAATGAACCCTTGTCAATCGTTTCGATCGGAAGAGACTGTGCCGAACAAAATAACGAAAAGAATAAAAAAATGCCCGATCACATCCTGATTTCAAATTGTACTGGCTGTAACCAAGAAATGAGTGTTTCGCGGACAGCTTCGCCGAATCGCCGTGCAGCGGCAGTACCGGACGGACAGCTGTGAATCCTCGAAGGCAAAATATTCTGACTTCGTTGATGGCTAAAGCTCCGACAGTAGTACGAGCGAAAATTTTTTTCAATTCGATTAATTACTCTCCTTCGATTATACATTAAATATTTATCACGTACAAATATGTTATTTTCTTGATAAATATTTTTTTTGGCACAATAAAGCAAATACTGAAATTTTAAACTTAATTCAACATCTTCGGAGCGTATAAGTTGTGCGAAATCTGCAGGATACAGGTGGCTCGATGTTGCTTTGTTTTTGAAAAAGTAAACGATGACATCGAGATCTGAACTTGGTACACGATTCACGCTGCTTGTGCGAATTTCAACTGTTTTCTAAACTTCTTTTTTTTCATATCGGTCAACAATCGGATTACGAAAAAAAAATGTTAATTTATAAAAGACTTACCTCCTAAATGCGGACTTTTACAATATGTTGAAAAAACAATCAATCAAGAAACACGTCATGTACGCAATAAGAAAAGCTTAAGGCAGCATCGTACGACGCACCCGATATCTCGACGAAGAATTCAACATTCCGGTAATATACTCTTAATTTCATGTCCTCGTAAATCTTACATTGCAATTTGGCAACGAAAAATACTCGAAAACTCCATTTCGTCTTATGATTTCTGACTTTGGGAACGAAATTAAATTCGAGAAACGTAATAAAACCTCAAAACACTATCCCCATGTATATAGTAGATAATTAATTTCGTATGATTTTATATTTAAAAAAATGCAAAAATTAGTATTCATCCGAATCTGAAATCTCGCTTTATATAATTTTCATAAAAAATATCTGAAAATTAAATAGCACAATCGGTTAAAATATTTATGTAGTCAGAAAGAAAACCGGCTCTTCCTACGCTATATTTTCATCTTCTCTCGATAACGAGCTTATCATAAATGTCAAGTTTGAAATAAATGATTAGAATAATCGATTGAGAATTCAGAAGATATCTCTGTAATTAATAATATTGAGGCTTAAGACGCAAATGACAGTTTTGAAGAACATTACGAAAAAAAAAAAATTATTTATCGAAAGACACGAAAAACTTATTATCTGTCTCGTGACTGTCGTTGCTCCGAAAATTCCTCAAAATTGGAGCAAACAAAGACTCGTTGTTTCTGCAGGTGTGAAAAAAATGGGGAAAAATATATGCTTGTTGAATATCTCAAGAGGTAAATATTTTTTGGAATGAATTTTGTGAATGAAAAGAAAAACGTTTTGGCAATGTCGTCTGGCTCATTGTTACCACGCAACGCGCGTTGAAATACCAGGAATTATTTTCCTTCCGAGAGATTACAAAGTACACGTAGATTCCTTTGAATCTTTAAACGCGAGACCTTGGAATAATTTTTTTTTTTTAAGATAATGCTCGAACTTGACATTTGGCATTTTACTGAAAATAGTTTGAGAGCTAAACTCTTGAAAAATATATTTTGAATTAATTAAAAAATAATTTCTAAATAATTGATTCAAAATTTTTATCGAGAGATAATTTTTTTACCGAATAAACTGTTTCCGGACTCTTAAAAAACGTTTTAATGTGAATTTTCAAGAAATAATTATTGATTCGTGTTGTGCAATGATTGAAATATTATGGTACGTTTTTTTTTTCGCGACAGAAAAGTCGATTTTTTAGAATGTATTAAATTGGAGTAAAAAGTACGGAATTTTTAAACGAATTCTGGCGAAATGCCCAGAGCGTCCGGAGGTATGCGTACACCCCGTACGTCGGTGATTCGATCGATAGTCCTGCGCCAGGATTGTAGTCGCCGTCTATTCGCGTAACGCGCTTCCCTGCTGCTAAATATATATCCCAGGATCAAGATTCCGGGGTGTAAAAAAAAGGTAACGGCGCAGGGGGGAGAGCGACGAGCAAACAGAAAATTAGTATTTCCTTTTCTTTTTTTCTTCTTTTCTTTCGTAATCGTATATATTGTTTCTGCGATAAAAAATTACAGCTTACGCATCTTGTGAATATTTCTTTCCTCCTCGTTTCCTTTTTGTTTTTGAAACAATCGCGGGCAACTACCAATTTTCTCGGCTCTCATACTTCGCTTCTGTATTCTCACGGACACGGCTTTTTCTCCATTATTCTCTTAGGATGCGCTAGGTGTGCTCGGTTAATATTTAGATTCGTGGCTCTCTGGAATGACGCTGCAAAATTCTCGTACGCCTACTTTTTCGCTCACATTTGTACAACCGTTTCTCTCTCTCTCTCTCTCTCTTCGCAGATCTCTTGTCTTCTCGCTCGTCCCAGCGACGCTTTTTTTTCTCTCTCCCTCTTTCTCTCTCGACTCTTTTACCTCGCTGTCCTCCTCGCGAGCTTCGATCATGATCGGGGAACAGGGGAGAGCACAACATTGTCAACTGCCCTTCGTGATGACGTGTGATTTTTTTTTATTATGAAAATAAAAATGAGCAATGTAGGCCCTAGAAGCTTGACAACAAATATTATCGTTTCCATGCAGAATTTTTCACACACTGGACTTATTTCCATTCTATTTATCATTATTTGCGCTCGTATTTTTTACTTTTACGTTTTTTTTTTATTCTCGATTTCGTGGAAAGTGGTCGACGTTTGACTCGGACGTTGAACCTCGTCGCCAAGCTCGTCGGCGAGAGGAAAACGCGAGAGAAAACGTTGCGAGCGGTCGGAGGGGAAAAAAAAAATGACGACTCGGTTGATGTTTCAATGGCGATGAAGATAGCTCTCTGTTGCGTTAACTGTGTAAACCGGCTTACGAAAATCAGATGTTCGAATCGAGCTTGAGAAACTTATTTCTTTCTCTTTTGCATCAAAACTGGAGCTATCGCTTGCAGTTCTAGTGAGTTTGACATCGATAATCCCGTGTGTGTGTGTGTGTGTTAAAGTAAACGCCTTATTTCCTCGTTTTTAGAATTGAATTGCTCGATGCTCTAAAATCGCGTACATTCACGAACGCAGGCGGTAACTTCGATTTTTCATCGTTTTTTTTATTAATTTTCCAATTTAAATGATTTTGCTTGTTTTTGACCTCGTATCGTTGAATTGTTTCCGTGCAAGCTTGGCGGGTGGACGCGCGCGCGTCTCCTCACCAGGAACTAATGATCACGATTAATCTTCGTCATTTCTCGACTGCTTTCCACCTAGCTTACTCGAATGCTTTTCTCATCTTTTTTTTTAATTTTTGTGATTTTTTTTCTTCTCATGACGCAGCTAAATAAGTAACAGAGTTTCCGGGATACGGCTTTTTTTCAGCTCTGCGGTGCGGAGATTCGAATTCATTGGAATATTATAGCTGCTAGTAGTTCTCGATCGGTTCACTGATCGCTCGGTATATAAAAAATAATAATTATCGTAATAAACATAAATCGGGACGCCGCTACGAACGTCGTTACGGAAACGATAGCCCGGTTAGAGTTGATGGATAACGAATACGCGCGCCCTCTCGCACCCTCGTGTGGACGGTGCTGCTACGTACTTCGATTCTTGGTCAGTCAACTGTCCTTCCTTCTCTTTTCCTTCCATTCTTCATTTTTTTTCTCCTCGTTTCTCTTCACTTGAAAAAACAGCTGACTCTCGTCCGCGAAAGTCGTACATCAGACACTCGTTTGCTCCACCGCTGCTTCCGTTCAGCTCCAAGCGCCACGCTTACGTCAGTATGTAGCGTTGTATTATCTGTCGTTTTGAAAGAAAAAAAAATTATATGGGGATTAGTGACAATGATGACAATTGTTACGAGGTGCAAGGTCGAGCTACATCGACGTTCGAAAATAAAGTTCGCGCGACAGGCATTTATCGAGCGACGAGAGATAAAAAACAAACGAGTAAATAAGAAATGTTTCGCCGAGGTATTTGCAGTGCGAGAGAGACGCGAGAGGAAAAAATTTACGTTCGAGACTCTCGAAGCTTTTACAGGAGAAAAAAAAAGTAAAAATTACGTCTCGTTCGAACGAAAATGTTTAACTCTCCGCACGAAGATATTATTTTCTCGTGGACGAGCTCGGAGGTGCGATGACTTTAGTACTTTTCAAAATGTTTCTCACCTGCACGCAAATGTGCTAGAGTTTGTCCTGAAACAGGAAGAGATTATTCGTTGCCGCGACCGCGACAACGTTCTCCGACGGATGCCAGGCGGTGTGCAATATTTTCTTGTTGAAATCGAGACAGTCGACGCTTATCTCGTCCTTCTTGCGCTTTCCACCTGTGCAAACTTTGCGCGGTTTAAGGAGCGTTTTCGGCTTCGCGATGTCCCGCGCAGCCTCGAGGGTCAGATCACGCTTCGTGCCACGATCGAACACGCGGAAGAAGTTGTTGTAAGAGCCCGTCATTATCGCCGAGTCGTTACCGCTCCAGCAGCACTCGAATTTATCAAAAATACAATCATTCTCGTACAATGAGCACAACTTCGACCTCAGATACTCGTGCACCTGTGACAAAGCCAATAAATATTTTTAAGCAATGCTGAGTGAAGCCTAAAAATCGTGAAACAGTGCTCTCCGAATTTAGGTGATGTTTGAGTGGTGACACATTTTAGTAAGGGCATAGATGACAAATAGAAACGCGATTTTCTCTAAATTGGTTAATGAGGTACTTGTATTTAGCGGTTTTAAAGATAATTTCTTCAAAATTTGCATAAACGTTCCTCAGCATTGTACGCAAGCGTGTGTAAAATTTGAAAAAGTTTCATCGTGTCAAAATCGAGGTATTGATTATTGAAAATGACTATTTTTCGGAGCTTCTCACAAGAGCTCACGTTAAATTTGTTATATTTAATATCATTGGATATCTCGATAACTAAACGGTGAAACAATCTAAAATTTTTCTAACCCGGGACAAAAATTGTTACAGCCCTTAGGGCAAGTACCTCCTGAATATGGTACTTGCATGAAATTAATTCAAGGTAGTTCTATTATTTTCTTAAAATTTCATTAGAAATTTGCACAAACCTTCTTCGATATAACCTGCATATGTGTATTACATTTTAATAGATTTCACCACATAGATATTGAGGTATTTATTCTTAGAAATCTCAATTTTTAGCGTTCTTCAATAAGAGCACGTGTTAAATGTTGCAATTTTCAACTCTTAAAGTAGTTCGGCTATTTGAACAAATTGATTATTTAGCAATTTTTGTGGTAAATTATAGTTCAAAGACCCTCGATTAAAATTTTGATTTTTAACACCAGTACCTTATGGAAGAACTCAAAATAATGTAAACTGTAAAAAAATTAATCGATGACTGAGCTTCAGAAAAGTTTCCATCATAAAGAAAATTTATCACAGATTCTGTTTATTTCAAAGAAAACATTACCTTACGGTGCTTTTAAAAAAGAAAAATTAAAAAAACTTTTGTTTTTGACGTTTTGGAAGCGGATGACAGACATTATGCTGCACTTTAGATAACAGCTGATTGCATTTTTAAAGCATTTTAGTACATTCACGTGATAAAAATATTTTCAATGTAAGTGTTTATTAATTTTATTAATAATTTAGACTTAAATTTAATCAATGTCAATTTGTTGCTAACTTGACTACTCATATGACGGCCGAACTACCCTAATATCTCGATTTTTAGATGGTGAAGTTTCTTTAAAAGTATCTTTATAGTATATCAAACAAAAGCTTGCCTGAATTTAAAAAAAATTAAGCTTTTTTCTCATAATTTTCCTACGTACATAGCAAGTATACAAGTCACCTTGGATGACTTTGAATTTTGAGTATGTTTTTGAAACAGTTTGTAACAATTTTTTTAATAAACTTAATCTCAAAAATCACACAACACCGAGAAAAAAATTAGATAAACAGTTTTTATCTAACTGTACCGATAGAACTTCCTTGAAGACAATTTTTTTTTTTTAATTTACTTATATATTCTGCAGTATCACGTGCAAGTTTGTAAAATTTAAAGAAGCTTCACCATGCAATAATCGAGATATTTAGTTTTTGGAAAGTCAACATTTTCCGGAGTTTCTCGTGCCTGTATTGAAGTTTCAAATTTTAACACTGAGAATCTTAATTAAAAAACAGCAAAACCTTTACAAATTTCTCAAGTGCTTTAGTACAATGTTGAAGAACGTTCACACGGTTCTCAAGAAATTATTTTTAAAATGGTTACCTCAGTAAAATTAAGCAATTAATAGCGAGTATACCTCACCTTGAACGACCTTGGATTTAGAGTATTTTTCAATCAATTTGCAACAACTTTTCTCAATGAGTTTAAACTCACAAATCATTTTGAACGTGACAAAAACCAAGAAGTAACTTATTGATTTTACTACACAAAGACCTTAAAAACGTGTGATATTTTATTTTCAATCTGAATAACGAGAAATTTTGGAAAAAAACGTTGATTATGAAATAACATGAGCAATGCTGCGAAATTCCTGTTCCCGATATTAATTTTTTGAGTACTATTTCAATGAGTATTCTAACTTTCAATGAACGTAACTTCGAATCTAGACCCTTGAAATTGTTACTTTTTTCTCAAATATTTGTCTCAACGTGAGAATAATTGAGAAAGAACTTTTTGGCTTTGACCTCACGAAGCAACTACCTTAATAAAAATTTAAGAAAAATGATAAAAATAAAAAGATCAATTTCTCACCGGGTAACATTCGATGGGTTTGGTTTCCATGTGCAAGTCCCATACTTTGACACTGAGGTAATCTCTGCTGATCATGTATCTACCCGAATTACTCAACTTAACGTCGCTTATACTGGAAATGATCTCAGAGAAAAAGCTTCTATTTGTCGGATCCTCCGGCTCTTCGAATATTTTACTATGTTGGTCGCACAGGGCTGCGGATCTCATGTCGCACAATCTTATAGTTCCTTTGCTACTGCTGTACACCAAAAGGTTACATTCCACCGGGTGAAACTCGGCAGCTGTTATCACTTCCGTAAGTTCCTCCATATTAGTTGGCTTAATATCTACTATGTCTGTATTTATTCGATAGGAAAATTATCTTTAGCTCTCTTATGTAGTTATATATCTTGTGAGTACCATTCAAATTCATCAAATATTCATCAAAAGCTCAAATGAAAAATATTTTCTCATTGATTTTCAATTAAAATACGAATATTTGGTTAGTAAAATAGTGACAGACAGAAAAGGATACTAAAACTCTGATCGGTGATCTCGAGGTGCCACAGATTAATTCTAAGATCATCGGCACTGAGGTATGTCTCCTGGTCGCTGTTGACACTTATACTGTTTATGTGGTATGTGTGTGCATTGGCAAATATTCTCCTCGGTGATGCCTCGACCATCAATTCCATGGGCTTGATGGTGGGTACCTGAGACAAAAAGATCATCCAATTTTTATATTTATGCATTTATTCGTGAATAAACTAAAAAAATGTGTTTAAAACGCCATTGGGTATACACAAAAAGTACTTACCCTCAAGGCAGTGATACAAGCGGGATCCCGAATCGTACCGTTCTCCTCTTTAGTGTTGTAGCCCTCTACTCTCTTGTCTCGTTCGCTAACTTTCCATAGCTTGATAGTTTTATCGTTAGTCGAGAGTAAAAAGTGAGCTGGGTTCTTCCGCTTCAGCCACCTTATTTTATTTATTCTTTCCTCTATCTCCAACGACTTGAGGTAATCAAACTCCGGCTCGTGACTTTGAAACGTACTGTACACATTGTACTCGCCTCTTCGCGGTATACTGTTTTTACTCTAAAATTTTACAGACAAAACAGACTTTGATCATGAGTCTGACAAGAGTCAATTGGTGCATTAAAAATTTCTATCAATAAAAACTCACAATGGGGTCTCGCTGGAAGATGACTACTCGTCCGCCCTTGTCCCCGGTTGCTAGAAGATCCCCGTCGTGGTTGAATTCGACGCAGGAAATTATGTCAGCTGCGACAAGAAAAAATGTCTTTCGTCAAAATTTTTCATTATCTCTCATTCAATAGACTCAAAAATGATTCTCAAAAGAAGAGAGTCGAATGTGCAACGGTTACCTAATCTTGCAATACAAACTGGTAAAACGAGCATCTCTCGGAGAAGCCGATAAGATATGAGTTTGCAAAGAGCGTAAGCAAATTATTCTACAACTTGGGCAAATACAAGATTTTTCTCACCGTCCGTGACATCATCCTCCAGGGTTCCCTTAACTTGAGAGAAACACCATTGTATGTCGCCATTGCCTGCAACAAGCGAGAAAACTTTGTTTACCGAGAGAGTTAATCGAATCAACCGTGAATCAAATAAACCACAACGCAGCCTCGACGAATGTTTGACAATAAAAAAAGAAGACTCAACTTTGCATCTGATACACGAGTATTTATTATTTTATGTAAGATTGTTTGCTGATTTATATAAAATTATCAATTATTCTCAAAAATTTGTCCAAACGAAGTGTCGAGAGTGCGGAAAAAAAAGAAAAAAAAAAGAAAAAAAGCGTGACGAGAGGAAAAAAGGCCGAGTGTCGCGAGAGTCACGAGGAGGAGAAGCAGCGATCTGAGCGAAAAATTCGAAAGGAGAGAGAGAGAGAGAGATGGAGACAAGGAAGGAAAAGAAGGAACGGAAGAAGGGCCCGCGTGTCCGCGGAACCACCTTACGGGATTCGAAAAGCTTTACAAAAAAAAATAGAACGTGGCGATCGCTGAAATGAAAATCATATTAGCAATGATGTTGAACAAGGCCTACTTGAAGTTTCGCCGCAGTCCATCGTGTGCGCGTGTGTGTGTGTGTATTTTTTTTTCTAGGCCGCCGCCGCCGCCGCCGTCGACGGACACATCTGCACCCGCGTACGCGTGATGGCGGAGCGCGGAGGGATGGGGGTAAATTCTACGTGCGATCGGATGGTTGTACGTTGTGCCAAAAAGGACAAGTTAGAGAGAGAATGAGAGAGAGAGGGAAGGAGGAAGAAGAGCGAACGAGAGGTGGAAAGAGCGAAGGAAATTTCAACAAAGTCGAAGGTGGAGTTCTCGTACGACGAGAAAAAGAGAGAGAGAGCGGAGGGCTCGAGAGGAAAAAAAATGGAGGGGAGGGTGGGTACGGAGTGGCTCAAACTGTGCTCCGGGGCAACGCGTACCCGAAAGTAACAATGTGCGAGGTAGTTTCGCAGTTAGGTAGGCTATTATTGCGGACGTAACGAAACGAGCGACCCAGGTCGGGCTTTTCGGGAATATATTCTATGCGCCGTCAGAGTACATTCGATTCTCGGGCCTAAATTGCGACGAATGCGAATATTTATCCGTAATAGTATCGTGGCGAGATCTCGGTACGCCAGTACGAAAACACTGCTCGGGATCTCTCGTCGCTTCGCCGGGACGAGAGGAGTCGTGACGAAAAGGAACACCAAGGGAATCGTTCGAGAAGCCGAGCGACGGGCAAGGTGGTTGACGAAGTTTCCTCGCTTCGTTTTTTTTTTTTTTTGTCTCTCAGTGCGGGTGCGCGCGCGCTACAACGTTAAAAATCGCAGCTTCGCCGCTCATTCTTGCCGTTCCGTACCAACACCGAGCACGCACACATTTACGCACCCACGCACACAGACACTGCGACGCGATTTCGGGACGGGAGACCGGAACGCGACGTCGTTACAGAGCGATTTTAATCGACTACGGAGCCCGATTACGCACTATTCAACAATTGCGCCCGAAAACGCCGTTTCACGAGCACTAATCACGAGAGCACTCTCCGCCTCACCGCGCGGTAAACTGCAACTTACCGGCCATTTCTCGGATAGAGCGCGAGAGTGCCCTAGCATTTTGTACGGCGGATACACGAGAAATTTTTCGCAAACCGGGGCGACATCGACCGTTCGAACGTCCAACCTTTCTCTCTCCCACTTTCAAATTCGAGCTCAATCTACGGTCGGTAAAAGCAATAAATACACACCGATTTTACGTTTTTTCAAATGAATTACAATATTTCGAGAAAAATGTAGTAATTTTTTTTAAATTACATGTAAAAGTTTTGAATTATTTTTATGATAATGAGATACAGGCTTGTTCGTTTGTTTTTGTTTTCGTGGATCGACGCGGATTTTCGCGTGCAACAATCGCGACATCTGACTCGGATAATGAGTTTTCTACGCTTTTTTCCAACGTTCGCGCATAGACATAGAAAACCATAGACTGCGCCTCGCGTATGCCTGCTGTACTAAAAAGATGGTCAGTTTCAAGAGAGAGATAGCATGAGTAGCAGTATTTG